>JASCZW010004311.1:0-124803 GCA_034211315.2 Aedes japonicus | reverse complement strand
GTCGTAGGTCATAGATATAACATTTGTAAGGTAAACTGAGCTACTTAGTAATTTTTCTAACTCAATTTCTCGATACTTTCATTTATGGTTCTGACTTTAGTCGTCACGGTACTTTTATAGGGTTTTTCTAACCTGGTCCTTGAATATCCGTACCAGAAGTCTCAAATTATTGTAGCCACTAAAATTAGTGTTCACTGAAACACGTCCACAGTTGAGGACTTTCGCTGCCAATCCAATCATCCTAGCGCATGGTATTTGGCAAGCACAGAGGTATACTTTTCCTTCAAATAGATCGCACACCGTTGGTAATAGCGTGGGACTTCAACGCTTGGGCGCTCGAGCGGGGGAGCCGCCTTACCAACCCCAGGGGCCAGATTCTTCTGAAGGCTTTGGCTAGGCTCAATGTGGACCTAGCCAACGTGGGTACCAAGAGTACCTACCGTAGAAACGCAGCGGAATTGATCATCGATATAATATTCAGCAGTCCTGGGCTTCTTATCAATTGGAGGGTAGATGAGGCTACACCCATAGCGACCACTTGGCGGTTCGTTACTGTATCGTCCACAATACAAAGCAGCGTGCGGAAGGAGGAGCATCCACGCCATTCGCCCGCAGATGGAAGACGTCCTACTTTGATGTAGAGACATTTAAAGAGGCGCTTGAGAGGGAACGAAACTTACGTGAAACCCAGGAACCTTGCGGCGAACGACTCGTTATGACACTTACACAAGCGTGCGATGCGACCTTGCCGAGGGTAGTCAAACCGAGGAATCGGTTTATTGGTAGACGGAGTCGATCGCCGACCTCCGAAGAACTTGCCTCCACGCAAGATGGAGGGTGCAAAGAGCGTGGTCAGACACCGAGAGAATCGAGCGTAGAGGGACGCTAGTCGCCGCGAGGTCGCACTGAAGAGAGATAAAGTCAGCGAACGATCCTGCTTTGAGGGCCTATGTCAGAAGGCCAATACGGATCCGTGGGATGGTATAGGCGGTCTGTCTAACAACCAGTTTGGCTCCCGTAAAGGCAAGTCGACGGTGGATGCCATCCTGTCCGTCACCAAGACGGCTGGGGTGGCAATCCAGCGCAAAAGGTGAGGAGTACGATACTATGCAGTACGTGAGATATGCATTCAATAGCGCCAATTGGGAGGCTATCGCCAACTCGCTCCATCGCCTTCAGGCTCCTGGGTACCTGTACAAGATTCTTGGAAGTTACTTCCAGACTCGGTACTGGTCATAAAGTGTCCCACGATGAAATTGCCACACTATAAAATTGCTCTAACTTTTTAACCGTTGGGTAGAATTTGATGGAAATTTGGGTGGATTTAGTTCATAGTGCATTATTTACATCCTGCAAGTTTTAAAGTCCTGTGATCAAAACTCGCGGAAATGGAGTCGAAAGAACAGCTCGTGCGTGATAAAATCTTGCGTGATAAAATCATCACGAGAACAAGGATCTCTCGCATAGTTCCATCGCTAAAACGTTGGGAATCGCGAATTCCACGGTGTCGCGAGTGATTAAGCGGTTCGAGGAACGGTTGACCACCGATCGGAAGCCCAGAAGTGAAGGAAAAAGTATTCCATACAACACCAAAAATCACAACCGCGTAGTTGGGGCCTTCAACCGAAATCCGAACGCCTCCGTTCCGGGATGTGACAAGCTGCACCTAAGCCGAAGTTTTGTCCAGAAGGCCAAAACTAAGGCTGGAGCTTCGAACGTTCAAGGTACAAAAGGCCCCTAATCGCGACGAGAAGCAGAACAAGTCCGCCAAAACCCGTGCCAGGAAGTTGTACCTCAACATGCTGACGAAAGTTGAATGCTGCATCATGGACGACGAAACATATGTGAAGGCCGACTTCAAACAGATCCCCGGCAACCTGTTTTTCACGGCCAAGGATAAGTTCAGCGTTCCGGAGCATGTCCGCACTCAGAAGATGTCCAAATTTGCGAAGAAATTCCTGGTTTGGCAAGCCATCTGCACGTGCGGGAAGCGGAGTGCACCTTTCGTGACCCAGGACACGATGAACGGACAGGTGTACATAAAAGAGGTGCCTCCAGAAGCGGCTGCTTCCTCTCCTGAAGGCCCACAACGTCCCAACAATCTTCTGGCCGGATTTGGCCTCATGCCACTACTCAAGGACGTGCTGAAGTGGAATGCGGACAATAAGGTCAATTTCGTGCCGAAAATGTTCAACCCTCCAACACTCCGGAGCTCCGCCCCATCGAGAAGTACTGGGCAATTATGAAGGAGCACCTTCTTAAACGACCTAAGGTAGTTAAGACAGTCGAGGAACTGAAGAAAGTATGGGTTTACATGCAAAAAACGGTTGATTCACAGGTTGTGCAGAATCTTATGGCCGGGGTTAAGGCCAAGGTGCAGGCATTTGCGTATGGACTGTAAATAAAATACGAGTAAAATGGTAAAATGAAGTTTTATAGTTATTTCTCAATCCCTGAAAATTTGATGGCAATCGGATGAAAACTCGAATTTTGCGAATCAATTTTGTGTGTGGCAATTTCATCGTGGACACCCTTTACAACACAGAGGTAAGCCAGAGACGTGTCCAGATCACCGCAGGCGTCCCAAAAGGTTCGATTCTGGGTCGGTTGTTATAGAACACGATGTACGGTGAGGTACTACGGCTTGTGTTCCCGAACAGGGTGAAGATAGTCGGGTTCGCGGACGACATCATCCTGGAGATATGTGGTGAATCCATCGAAGAGGTCGAGTCAACGGATAGCACTACATTGGCATTGTGGAGAGATGGATGAATTCCAGGCAACTGGAGCTAGCCCACCATAAGACTGAGGCCACGGTGGTAAATAATCGAAAATCGGAGCAACATGCGACGATCGGTGCAGGTAACTGCACAATCGAATCGAAGAGGTCTTTGAGGTATCTGGGGTTATAATCGACGATTAGCTGTCCTCTATGGCTATATCGGCATTATCCCGCATGAAGTCGGACAGCTCGGCGGCGCAAGGAGGTAAGCGAAAACTCCTGACCAGTGTCGACCTGCCCATACTGAAGTACGGCGGGCCGGCATGAATCACCGCCTTGAGTACCAAGAGCTACACCTGGAAGCTAGAGAGTGCGCACAGGCTTATGTGCCTAATGGTGGTTAGTGTATACCGAACGGTATCACGCGACGCGGTCTGCGTCCTAATGGGGATGATGCCAATAGGCATTGTCATAGAAGAGGACAAAGAGTGCTTCAAACAACGTGGAACAAGAGGTATTCGGAAAATCACTAGAGTCGCGTCCATGGTTAAGTGGCAAAGAGAATGGAACAACTCCACCAAAGGTCGGTGGATCCATCGGTTAATCCCGGAATTAACCGGGTGGGTTGGTAGGCAATACGGTGAAGTGAACTTCCACTTAACGCAGATATTGTCAGGCCACGTCTGGTTCAGACAATACCTGCACAAATATGGGCATGCACAGTCCTCCGCACGCAACGAGTGTGCGGGAGTTGAGTAAACCACGGAACATGTGTTATTTGCATGTCGCTTCGACGGCGCGAGATCCGGCATGATTGCCGTAAGCGGTCACCACATGACTTCGGGTAATTTGGTCCAGAGGATGTGCCAAAACCGGGACAGCGGTATGCGTAGCAGCCTCCCAGATCGTTCTTGATCTCCAACAAAAATGGCGAAACGACCAATAGCAGGTCGCAGGGACCACCCAACTACTAAAGTTTTGGGGAGGGTCCAGGGCTTAAGGCACGGGTGGGTTTTTAGAGGGTCGAGGAGTTGGCACTCTCATCCCCACACCCTGAGTTCTTCAGGTGTCTGGTTGCAGATTTTGCATTCCGTGTAAAAAAATAGATCTTACTGGCGTCGACGAATACGTGGAATTCGGAGTTGTCGTAGGTTTTCTGATTAGCGTGATGGAAATTCGTAGGTTTTCTGATTAGCGTGATGGAAATAACATCTGAGAATCCAGACTGTAGCGATGTACTCAAGCATCTGTGCCCACCACTGCCGCTTCGTGAAGACGTCTTCGCTGACTTGCTCGTCCAACTCTGTGCCTTCCGCCAAAGGTCCTGGATCAAGGCTTTCCCATGTATAATGAAAAGCGAGAGTAACCGAAGTGGATCGAACAGCATAATCACGCACCGTAGAACTCGTTTAGTGGCTGTTCGAATCAACGTTTGGATCTCTTCACTCATTTGGGTGGAAAAGCACAGCTCATCGGTTGACGAACTCCACAACATACCGAGCACCCTTCCTGCCTTCCCTACTTCGACAATATTTAGATGCTTAAGGGTCTCAGGTTACCCGTACGAACCACGCTGCAATTCGACCGCCAGTATTGTAGCTTGAACCCTTTACGGCTGTGCATGTGTAGTACGTCGTGTGTCTCTTTAGCGGCTTCTTCCTCCGAGCCGAAACTCGCTGAATAATCGTTGAAGTAGTGTTCGTCGACAATTGCTTTCGCCGCTTCCGGGAAAAGCTCGCGATGTTGCTCGGCATTTCGATGTTTCACTAATTGGGCCGGAGCTAGCGAGCAGGTGGTGCTGAATGTGGCGACAGCCGTCAAGTAGACTGTAGACTTTTCGGACGGAGTGGTACGCCTAAGGAAACGCTGCGAATTCTTGTCATCTTCTCGGATTCGGATTTGGTGGAACCTTTCCTGGGTATTCGAGTTGGCGGGAACCCCATACAACCGAAAGCGAAATAGAATTGCAGGAAGAGAGGAGAGTTGATCTAGGCTTTGAAAAGCTCGCTGTTCAGCGAGACACCATCAACTTTGGATGCCACGTCCTAGATGACACGGACTTTCCCTGTTTTTTTTTTGGAATTTGTCACTGCTCCAATCACAAGGTTCTACACTTTCCTAGGATCTTGGCTTCCAGCTCTGTTACCGTAGCCTGATGCGCGTATCTTTTCAGTTCCTTTTTCAGTCCCTGGTTCTAGGCACTGTGGTTGACGCACTGCCATGGGGTAGCTGTTTGGGAATTCTACCTGATCTTACTTCGATAATAGTCTAGTTTCAAAGCGATTTCCAACTCACTGCGTAGTAGTTTCCATGATCGTTGGTCTTCATCTCTTGTCAGCGGAATTTCTGACATTCACAGACTTGAAAGCTTTAGGATACTTGGTTGAGGCTTCCTCGTGGATCATAGACGCACCAACCAAGTCTTGTTTTTACCTCCACCGGGCTGATCCTTCGCCTTCCCGTACTAACAAAGCACATAAATATTGTAGAGATAGCTCATACTTAAAGTCGTGCCCGTTGTCGTGTGTACACTCTAGCAATAGTTTCTGTGTTATAGTAGTAAGCTATGAACTATTCCATCCGGACGGCTTGTTCTGCGTGGGCGGCTTTTGGTTGGCGAGTAAATAGGCTGACAAATGTTTGTTTACAAAAGCTTATATGCCCTTTTGACATATTGCTATACACTTGAGAAGGCTATTGGCTTCTCAAGTTTGTCAATCATGGCGGAGTATGAGGCCGGAAAAATTTCACCCGGTAAAGTACTGGACGGAGACGAAAGCTTGGTAGTCGACAGCAACGGGCGTTGAAACGGATTGTTAAGGCGGATAGAAGGATTTCGGCTTTTAAAGCAACAGCAGCCTTGAACGACTCAATTGAAGGACCTGTATCAACAAGGACTGTCCGGAGGGAGCTACACAGGATGAACCTGCGTGGGCGGGCAGCAATTGCCAAGCCGCTTATAAAGCCAGCGAATGCAGCGAAGAGGAAGCGCTGGTGTAAGCTCTATGCCGCTTAGACAGAAGCCCAGTGGAGGAATGTAGTCTATTCAGATGAATCCTCTTTCACGCTCTTCCCAACAACCGGGCGGGTGTACGTGTGGCGTTCTCATGGAGAGGAGTACGACAAAGATTGCATGCTTCCCACTGTGAAGCATGGTGGTGGATCGGTAATGGTCTGGGGCGCGATTTCCTGGCATGGGGTTGGTCCAATTGTCGCTGTAAAAGGCAAAATGAAGGCTGACCACTACAGGACTATATTGGATGAGCAGGTATTTCAACTGTTGGTGACATATGTACACTACAAAGAGTTATTATTTTTAAATATCAACTAGGTGCTTCCCATGATGCGATCCATTTTCCCAGATGGAAACGGCGTCTTCCAGGATGACAACGCTCCCATCCACACAGCGAAGTTCATCAGAAGTGGTATGAGAATCACGCAAGTGATTTCGATCACCTTGAGTGGCCTGCTCAGTCACCGGACATTAATATTATTGAACCATTGTGGTCAACATTGGAAGGCAAGGGTGCGAAATGTTTTCCACCACCTTCGTCTTTGAAGGAACTGGAGAAAACTTTGATCGACGAGTGGTATCAAAACTACCTGTAGACGTGATCCAAAACCTCTACAGCTCCATCTCAGAGGCGGATTTAAGCCGTTCTTGATGCGGACAGAGGACCCACTCGCTACTAATAAAACCCACTCTTCCCTATACTTCATCAAATTATTTCTTGCATATCCGAACCAAAGCTAAATAAATTGATCCTTGAAGCTACCAGGAAGCTGGTTCAGGCTAGCTAGTGAATCTTATAGTTCACATTTTGGAGTAAAATCGTTATTGACCCCTGCTGCAGGTTCTCCCGAGGCCGTTCCAGCGATCCAGGGAATGGCTCATGTAACCAATGGCCTTCCCAAGTCCATCGAAACCATGTTTACGAAAAATCATGAAGATAGAGCTGCTGTACGGCATGCTCTGGAGTAAAATCTTAATTGGCCCCTACTACAGGTTCCCCCGGGGTCGTTCCGGTGGTCCAGGAAGTGGCTAATGCAGCCAATGTCCTTCTCAAGTGTATAAAAATCATATTTATGAAAAATCATGAAGATAGAGCTGCTGCACGGCATGCTTTCGAGTAAAATCGTAATTGGTCCCTACTACAGGTTCCCCCGGGGTCGTTCCGGTGGTTTCGGAAGGGGCCAATATTGCCAAAGATCCACTTTTCGTTTATAATAAGCTTTGTGGTAAAAAAACAAGAAAAAAAAACAAGAAAAAAGAACAAGAAAAAAAGCTGTGACATAGCATGTTTTGAGTAAAATAAAGAACTGACCGCATCAAGGACCCTTCATCAGAACCTGTTTCACGGAAATGACCATATCTCGGTCAATTTAAGGCCGATTCCTGTGATCGACCTTTCATTCGCTTGGGAAATGTTTCGTTTTTTCGTGTGTTTACTGAAAAAAAAAAGTTTGACAACGTCATCTTGTACGAAAATTCATCGCTAAGTCAACATGTAAAATAGCCCCTCCGGAAACCAGGAACAACTCCGGTATCCGGTGACCATGGCCAATTTTGTTACCGAGACATAAAATTACATTGAATTCCCCGTGGAATGCTTCTCGGACAATTGAAATCGGATAATATTTCATGAAGTTAGAGCACTGCAAAGTTGATCAAAAATTTGCCTGTCCCGATCATTTTGTCTATCCCCTGTAGTTCGTTGGTCGAAGTTTTTTGACAGCTCGTTTGAATTTTTTGCTAGTTGGTGTTTTCGCGGTAGTTCTAAAGCAAAAATTGATTAAGAAAATCCACTTGATTGAGCTGTGGGACCAACATCCGGTGTTGTGGGAACCAACTAATCTTTTAGTTCTCTGACGAACTTCCCTGAACTTTCATAAAGAACTACCCTGAATTTCCCTGAAGTTTCTCTGAAGAACTTCCGTAAACTTCTATAAAGAACTTTTCTGAATTTCTGTGAAGAACTTGCCTGCAGTTCATCTGCAGAACTTCCCTATAGTTCCTCTGAAGATCTTTCCTGAAATTCCTCGGAAGAAGTTACCCGAACTTCTCTGAAGAACTTCCTCGAAGTGCTCTGCAGAATTCCACTGAAGTTCTCTGAAGGACTTCCCCGAAGATCTCCGCAGAACTTTACCTAAGTTTTCTGAAAAACTTTCCTGAAGTACTCTGAAGATCATCTCCGAAGTTCTCTGAAGAACTTTCCTGAGCTTTCACAAAGAACTTCCCTGAATTTCCCTGAAGTTTCTCTGAGGAACTTCCGTAAACTTCTATAAAGAACTTTCCTGAATTTCTGTGAAGAACTTGCCTGAAGTTCGGCTGCAGAAATTCCCTATAGTTCCTCTGAAAAACTTCCCTGAAATTCCTCGAAAGTAATTCCCCGAACTTCTCTGAAGAACTTCGTCGAAGTGCTCTGTAGAATTCCACTGAAGTTCTCTGAAGGACTTCCCCGAAGATCTCCGCAGCACTTTACCTAAGTTTTCTGAAAAACTTTCCTGAAGTACTCTGAAGATCATCTCCGAAGTTCTCTGAAGAACTTTCCTGAGCTTCCATAAAGAACTTCCCTGAATTTCCCTGAAGTTTCTCTGAGGAACTTCCGTAAATTTCTATTAAAAACTTTCCTGAATTTCTGTGAAGAACTTGCCTGTACTGCCGGTGGAAGCATAACTGTCCCATATGACATTTTGAAGTTTTTGATTTTTTTATGCCAACCACAACACTTTTATATGTACTTTCAAAATATAAATCAAACTGGTGTTGTTAATTCTAGAAAAATCGCTAAAAAGGTAAATGATTTTTTTCCACCAGAAATACGGACGCATAATTGTCCCACTAGGAGTAATTTTTGTTCTCGTGGGACAAATATGCGTCCAATTTTCAAGTGGGACAAATCGACTAGGCATTTTTCCAAAATTGATTATTTGTAAGATGGGACAATATAATGCGTCGACCGGCAGTGTAGTTCCTCTGCAGAACTTCCCTGAAATTCCTCGGAAGAAATTACCCGAGCTTCTCTGAAGAACTCCTGTATATTCCTCTTAAGAACTTCCCTGAACTTCCTTGAATTGGTCTCAAGAACTTCTTTGATGAACTCTCCTGAACTTCTCAGAAGAATTTCGCTGAATTAATAATCCGGATCTTCATAACCCAACCCTTTAGCAGATCAGCCTCAATTCCCTATCCGTCAAGACGAGCAATCCACAATTTCATCCAGACTTTGAAAGTTTTTCGAATTTCCGCCTTTTCAATATGATGTATGCAGCAATTTTTCCAACATTAATTTTTAAGTTTCGCAGCTTCCATAGCTTTTCAGCACTGAAAGAGAAAATTAGATTACTTAATTCATATAAGAAATACTCTAGATAATACGGGATTTTAAGGCATAGTTTGCTCCAAACATACCCTTTTAAAAACATATTGTTCGATCAGCTGACACCACTTTGCAACACTCGGACCAGTGTCTAACAAACTTAAAAAAATCCATCAGAGATTGTTCATGTCTTCTAACATATATCTAACATATATCTATCTAATCACACACTTTTATCTCTCTCTTTCATCAGGAAAATCCTCCCGTTCCGAAGACACCGACGACCAGCACGTTACCCGGCGCAAGAAGGCCTCGACGAGCATTTGCTTCAAGGTACCGGCGGCGGGACTGGGAGCCCGCCCGCCAAGCATCATCAGCAGCAGTACCACCACCGACGAGGGTGGCTTCAACGAACCATCGCCGGAGATCCGGGCCAAGCTCAAGCCGGCCTACGACTTCGATATCGTAGCACCGGAACTGCCGGCATCTCCGCCGAGGCGAGCAGCCAACGTGGCCACCAGTGCCACCACTCGAGACGGTGAAGCGGTCTTGGAACCACTGGTTGCTGCCGAAGACGAACAACTCAACTACGCCGATCTGGGCTACCGATTACGTCCGGATGGGACCGAGTGCGACGAAATCTACGGTGAGGTAGATCGCTATCAAAGTGCCAACAGCAGCAGTATTATCACAAGCATCAACAATAATAATCAACCGTTGGACTTAGGCCACGGAACCAGTAGTGTAGAGAGTAGAAACGCTATTAACAATATACGATCTCATTACAACACTAACGGCAACCAGCTTCCGGAAACGTACGTCAGCAATGGTGGTAGCAAAATAGATGCCGACGACTTACCGATGGCTGAAATGGATTGTGTGCTGTACGCATCGATCGTACCGAAAGCTACCGGGGACTCATCCTCGACCATTGCCAGCAGCGAGCTGGCCTTCATAGACTTGGAGAAAGACGAGGCTAAAATCCTGGACTACGATGAACTAAGCGAAGGCGAGAAAGGCTACCACAGTCCGCAGACAATTCTGGATCCAACCAGACCCACCCTGACCGAGTACGAAGACGACTACAGTAACAAAACACTGCCGGATCCACCGTCGTTGGCATCGATGCGGCCGCCGCCCATTCCGGAGGGGCCACCACTTGACCTGCAGGGCGTACAGTATGCCGATGCCAGCGACAACGAACACGACAGCCTGGTGCTGCCGGATGAGATGACGGCGGACGAAGCCGAGCGGCTGCTCAGCTCAAGGTATGTGATCTGTCTGGGGAATGTCTCCCCATACTTGGCCGCCTCCTGCCTAGAGTTCCGCTGTTGAGTTGCGCGTCATGTTAGGTATGCGGCGGCATTCGGTTCACTGCCTGCGTTTTTTTTTTGAATTTGTTCTGCTGTTGTTGCTACTAGAGCAAATATGTGCTTAGTTTCGTTTCGATTAAATGATCGCATTTGGGAGTGTGCATGGGGCAAGAATGATGATAGGGAAAATTTCGGGTCGTCGCGAAACACAGAGCGGTATTTGCTTCAATTTTCAGTTAATCCTTATAACATATTTCTTGTAATGTTCCTGAAAAGCTTGAATTCTCATAAAATTCACGGTCCCGTTTAACTTGCGAACAACCGATGCAGACGATGACGGCGGTGAATGGCGTTGGTAGCGGATGCAAAGACGCCAGGTTGTATATTCATACTCGACTTCTCACGTGTGGATCAGCAACTTCTAGCCAGATGCTTATTAGCAGAGTTACGCTTCCCGTCCGTGCAGAGCGAACCACGCGACGCGACCTAAATACCAAAGGATTTTATCTTCTAATATTATCCCAAATTAGTCGAATGAACGCGCACACATTTTTCATCCGGACACAGCGTTCACGTAACATTAATTAACTCGACTACAACTCGATACAGTTCAGAAGCTGCGAAGAATTTATTTTGCCAACCTTGTTCTAATATTTTAACGTTCGGTTCCGGTCTGAACTGGTAAGGTGTTGAATATTTCGTTGGTCAAACAATTATCGTTCTAGTTCATAAAGTCACGTTCTTACCTAATTTGGCTACTAGCAAAAACAAACAACAGAGTCGATGGTAGAAAACGGTGGAACAACAAAATTCTACGATAAATCATACAACGGGAAGCGCGAACTTAGGTAAACGGGAAACGACGTTCGCCGTAAATCAGAGCTACACGAAAATTTATTGCAAAAGATGCTCCACTATCGTCATTCCTGGCGTGCCACACTCCAAATTGCTCATTAAGCTGTAATCGATTCGTTCGTGATAACCACATTAGCGTTGATAGGTTATTAGCAACGAAAAAGCTAAATATTATACTATTACTCCAATCTAATCACTTTTCTACGACACCTTGTATCGTTTCCGGAATGTGCCTACTAAATTTGGCTGCTCCCTGTGTACTGCCCTGCCGCCACGCCTGTCTATCTTATGTTTTGGACCAATTGCATGTGTTATTATATCTTCAAACCTGTCACCTGTGCTATCCAACCACGATCATCATCACACCCTGTTATCATCATCTTATCCACCACCACCATCATCATCACGTCACGATGACACAACCAACCATGCGTTGCTTGCTGCAATCTGAACGCAACACAAAATCGCACATTCACCCGAATACGCACATAAACACACACTGAAACATACATAAACATTCACAATCGAATCAACCAACCCCATGTATGCTGATTGTTCAACTGTATGATACTCATTTGTTGTTTGATTGATGTTCCTGTTCGACCTATTGTGTGTAGTATTTTGGAGTACAAAATCAGGTAATTTCTATGATGTTTTCCATATTTTTCTTTCCTTCTTTTAATCATTTTCATAAACAGGGCAGTCAAATAATTTCTATTCTGTACAGCTCGGATTGATAATGTATTCGAGAAGGCTGGCAACTTGGCGAAGATTCGAGGGACTAAAGGGGACGTTTTTAAGAGAATTTTCGGAATATTTCACAGCAATTATTCGGTCAATTTTTCGAGAAAATTTATGTTGAAGTTCGGAGAAATCCGACCCTTGTGTAGCTTGAAAATTCAAATTCATAAACTAAACATTGTAGAGAGAAGTTCGTTCTACAAACGGTATAAAATTTTCCAATTGGAAAAAATATCGATTGTAACGCCGAAAATAGGATTTATTAACTTACGACACTGCACAGTGGGCAAGAGCTGATGAAAACTAACGAAAAAATCTGTAACTTTTATCGCTTTTAAGCGCGGCTTGTAAACAAGGCCATTTCCGCTTGGAAATTGTATGGGGAAAGGAACTGGTTTCAATCACCACACGGATATGGTTGTGGAGGTATAGAGCTTATTTTGCCCCACTTCCCCTTATATTCTTGAATAATTTATAGACATATTTGCACGGAGAGCCTCAAGATCAACAAAACAGTGCTACTCCCATGTGAAATTTCCTGGAAAATCGAACAGATATTTTTTCAGCCACCGCACGGCTCTGTGAACGAAGATATGGCTGGTTTTACCCCACTTTCCCTTATATTTTTTGAATAATTTATAAATATCTATGTACGGAGAGGTTCCAATTCAACAAAAGAGTGCTACTCCATCGAAAATTTCCTGGAAAATCGAATCAAAGCTGTTTAAATTACCGCACGGCTCTGTGAACGAAGATATGGCTGGTTTTACACCACTTCCCTTATATTCTTCAATATTTTATAGATATCTTTGTTCGGTGTGGCCCAAAACAAACCAAATGAGACTAATCCTATGTAAAATTTCTTGGATAATCGAATAGATGTTGTTTCATCTATTGCACGGCGAAAAAATCGAAAAAATCGAATAGAGTTTTCCAGCCACCGCACGGCTCTGTGAACGAAGATATGGCTGGTTTTACCCCACGTTCCCTTGTATTCTTGAATAATTTATAGATATCTTTGCTCGGAGTGGCACAAGACAAACCAAATAAGACTAATCCTATGTCAAATTTCTTGGAGAATCGAATAAAAGTTTTTTCATCTTTTGCACGGCTCTATGAACAAAGATATGGCTGATTTTACCCCTCTTCTCCTTATAATATTGAAAAATTTTAAGATATCTATGCTCGAAGTGGCTCAAGATCGACAAAATAGGACTAGTCCAATGTGAAATTTCCTGGAAAATCGAATAGCAGTTGTTTCAAACCCGCACGGCTCTGTGAACAAAGATATGGCTGATTTCCCTAGTTTAACCCATATAGTTGAATTATTTATCCCAAGAATATAAGACGCAGTGGGGTAAAATCAGCTAAATCTCTGTTCAAAAAACCGTGCGGTTTAAAATCTGGAAAATCGGGAAATGCGTGAAAAATGCGGGTATCCAAATTCATCGGGGAAAATGCGGGAATTTCAAAAGTCATCGGGATTTTTTGTCATATGAAAGGAACCATACTCACACCTTTTTCAAATGATTTGAGTAGCATTTTTGTCACTTACTCGGTCCACCGATCTCATTGTTCAGCCTGTTCAAAACGTACCGCTTAGAGCATCTTCAGCGGTGGTCTATTTTAACATCTTTATAGTTGATTTTCATCAGCAAACTTAAAAGGAACCAGCTAAAACTGACCAACTTTGCGTTCCCCGCACCGCAGTATTTCTTGTTGTTAAACCCACCAACACCTATCATCTTGTCAATCATACAACATCCAGAGATCAGAAGTTTTGTTTTTTCAGAGAACCAGGATTTTTCGCAAACTTTTGACCATGGATTGGATTGAGTGGTTGTGAGTGTGTGAATGCAAGCATCTAATTTAAACGATATTAGATAGTGCTGATAGTGGTAGATAGCGCAACGCCAACCTATGACAAGAAGCACTTTCTGCGACGTTTCAACATGCCAAGGGATATGATCATAGACATTATGCGACAACTAGAGTAAACTGATGACTTTTTTCAGCTGTTGCGATGCAGCTGGATATATTGGCCTTAGTGTTACATAGGTGCACTGCAGCCTAACGGATGTTGGCGTATGTCCTTAGCTAGTTCTCTCGACGAAAACGTGGGGGTTGTTGACCCCGAGGATTTTTTGCAAATCTGTCCTTAAGACCTACGCAGTATTTACGTCCCCCAATATCGAAAAAGGTGAAGAAACTGATGGACAAAAATACTTCCCAAAAGTTTGAAATTTTTTTTTATAAATTCAGTGCACTTAGAAACTCAGGGAGCTTATCCTGAGGGAGCTCGGTATACTTCTTAGATTTGACTTAGACTTTCCCGAGGTTTAGCTATTCTCCCTGATGTCAAAGGAACATCGCATAAAATCAGGTCACTTTCCAGAAAATCAAGGAGCTTTCCAGAAATTAAGGGTTCTTCCTAGAAGCTCAGACAACTTTCCTGAAATTCAGATTGTTTCCTAGAAATTCAGGAAATTGTCCATAAATTCAGGGAGCTTACCACGAGTTCAGGGAAGTTTCCAAAAGTAAAGGGTTCTTTACAGAAGTTCAGGTAACTATCCAGAAACTCAGGGGGCTTGTAGATGTTTAGAAAACTTATCAGAATATTTTGGGTATTTTTCAGAAGTTCATAGAACGACTCAAGATGTTCTGGGAACTTCCCGAAATTTCAGGGAACTTCCCAAAAGTTCCAGGAACTTTCCAGAAAATTGGAGAACTTCCAATAGAGAACAGTCAAGAAATTCATGAAGCTTTTCAACAGTTTGCGGATCTTCCTAGAGTTTTAGTGAACTTCTTAGAATTTCATGAAACTGGCTAGACATATACAAAAGTTCTTAGAAGTTCCGTGAGCATGTAGAAATTCAAGAAACTTCCTTGAAGTTCAGGGTTTCTCATGAATTCAAAAAACTTCTCAAAACTTCAGGAAATGCTCACAAAGATCATGGAACTCCCCCAAAGATCAGCAAACATCTCAGACGTTCAGAGAACGTCCCAGAAATTCAGAGAATTTCCCAGAAGTTCAGGGAAAAACTCCCAGATGTTCAGGGGATTCAGCAATTCATGAAATTTCTCAGTAGTCCTGAGATCTTCAAAGAATTTCAGAAAACGTCCTAGATAAACAGGAAACTGGATTTTTTGAGCATTCAAAAAGTTTAGGAAACATTCAAAGGATTTTTCTATAAGTTTGGGGAGCTTCTTAGAACTTCAGGGATCTTTCCAGGTGATCGAGAAACTTTCCAATCGTTCCGAAAACATCCCAAAAGTTCAGGGTATTTAAGTTTTAAGAAGAACTTAAACTTCTTTCTACTCGATTATTTTTTGAACCCAACCAAAACGAGAATAAAGAAACCAACTACTTTTTAATCAATTTCATAGAATTTACACCTATTCACAATCTTGGAGATCATAAAAAATTCTTGTACGGTTTAACAACATCTCGGTATTGATTTTTTTTTTTTCAATTTCTCGTTATGTTTGTAATATTCTGCTTCTTATCACAGAATATGTACCTGCTTGGAGTTAAAACAACTTCTGGGAAGCGAAATCTGATTTTCTTAGTTCCCGTCATTTCCAGAAAGTTGTTCCTATTCCATGGATGATCAGCAAACTTTTTGGAAGTTCAACCAAGTTTCCAGAAACGTTAATAATTTTTCGGCAATTCAATTAACTTCTCTAAAGTTCCACCATTTCTCTTCTCGAAAGACAGCGAGCAAAACTTCGATTATCTGGAAACTTCCAATTATTTTATTCAACTGCCGAAAAGTTTAATCAACTTCTGGCATGTTCATTATAGATATTCCGATCCCAATCTTCATAGATATTCCGAAGTTCATTAAATTATTTTTTTAAAGATTAACGCACTCTAAGAAACTTAGAAACTTATATTAGTTCTGAAATGATGCAAAATAGATCCGGTATAAAACAAAATTTACAAACACCGGTACATCGATGTTTTTGCGTTTGTTCTAAACAAATAAATCCAAACCACGATTTGAACCACCGTTGAAGATGCCCATAGAAGATCTGGCTACACGGCTGTAACAGGTGACGCATGCCACTGCCAGAAATGAACTAATATTTCATGTGGTGGCGTTTGTGTTTGAAGTTTGGCGAAATGCGTTTGTAAGGGTGTTAACACATAGTGAAAGAAGCATTTGGGTAGCTGTGCTCAATGCCGTCTGACGTTGTGTGCCGAATTCCAGTGAAAAGAAAATGGTTTGGACAAATTTTGGCTAGAACTGATTGGTCATTTCAAGAAGGAGCTGCCAAATTTGACAACATTTGTTGAAAATAGGCTCATCCTGTCGCACAAAAATTCGTATTTTAAATAAATGGAAGTGTCTGGTGGTAAGCCAAACTGGAAAAAGTTTGGGAGCTCAGAGATTTAGCTACGAGTAATTTTTATTAACTCATCGTACCAGTCGGGAAAATAAGGCAAAAATGCCGGAAAAATTCGGGGAAAAATGCTGGAATTTTTATATTAAGATTGTGTGGCCACCCTTCATAGGACAAGTCCTATTTTGTTGATCTTAAGCGACTCCGAGCAAAGATATCTATAAATTATTCAAAAATATAAGGGGAAGTGGGGTAAAACCAGCCATATCTTCGTTTACAGAGCCGTGCGGTAGTTGAAAAAACCTTTATTCAATTTTCTAAGAAATTTCACATAGGACTAGCCTTATTTGGTTGATCTTGAGACACTCCGAGCAAAGATATCTATAAATTATTCAAAAATATAAGGGGAAGTGGGGTAAAATAAGCTCTATAACTCCACTAGCATATCCGTGCGGTGATTGAAACCAGTTCCATTCGAGTTCCCAGACAATTTCCAAGCGGAAATGGTCTTGCTTACCAGCCGCGCTTAAGAGTTACAGATTTTTTCCTTAGTTTTCATCAGTTCTTGCCCACTGTGGCACTGGATTGCAAAGATACATTTACGATATTCGGAAAAAAAATTGGATGTTTTAAACTTTCCAGGAAACTTGAACTTCAAATTTTAAAATGTTGTTTCTCTTGCACTCATTCTTCAATATTTTGAACCATTAACCTTCCTCGGTTATTGAAAAAAACTGGCACATAATACATTGGGGTTTCATCCATTAAATTTTTAACCTCGAGACGGCCGCGAGTGATCGGTTCTATCCCCATAACTAATGTATATAAATATTAATACTTGGCTCTGTAAAGTTGATTTGATTGAGCCTGTACAAATAGATGATTATTAAAAATAAATAAATTGGGAGCAATATTGTCCCGGATTTCAACCCTTCCTAGAATTATTAAATCTCAACCTAGACACAATGGTTATACCTTGAAAGGTTATGGTCTCAAAAATGCATTGGTGGTAGAAAATCCTGGTTCCAATAACATTGGCCACCGGTAAAGGGAATGAGGCTTTGATCTCGATTTGTTGACAGAATTGCATACAAAACATTCCAGACTAGTTGTAGAGAGTTGCCGTCTTGGACAAAGTTTGTCGTCTTTGGACATTATCAGATTAGTTTCAGAGCTTGCAACAGAGATCGTGCTGATATCTATCTTTGGCAAATGATGCTCTAGAGAGTTGCCGTCTTCGGCGAAGTTTCTCAGTTTGTCATTTGTCGTCTTTTGACATTATCATATTAGTTCCAGATATTGCCGCAGAGATGACGCTGAATTCTATCTTTGCCGAACGAAGCGGTAGAGAGTGGCCCCTTTCACAAAGTTTCTCATTATGTCATTTGTCGTCTTTTGATATTATTAGATTAGTTCCACTGCTTGCCGTAGAGATGGCGCTACAGTCTATCTTTTCCTAATAAATCGCTAGAGAGTTGCCGTCTTGGGCAAAGTTTTTCAGTATGTCATTTGTCGTCTTTTGACATTATCAGTATATATTTTCCAAATAAATCGCTAGAGAGTTGTCGTTTTCGGTGAAGTTTCTCAGTTTGTTATTTGTCGTCTTTTAACATCATCATATTAATTCCAGATCATATCGCAGAGATGGCGCTGAATTCTATATTTACCCAATGAATCGGCAGAGAGAGGCCCCTTTCGGCATTTTTTTTCATTATGTCATTTGTCGTCTTTTGGTATTATCAGATTTGTTCCACAGCTTGCCGCAGAGATGGCACTGCAGTCTATCATTTCCAAATAAATTGCCAGAGAGTTGCCGTCTTGGGAAAAGTTTTGCAGTATGTCATTTGTCGTCTTTTGACATTATCATATTAGTTGCAGGTATTGCGGGTTCTCCCTTAGCAATACCATGCTTCGATAAAGAAAATTTCTCGACTCCTTAGGCATAGGGCAAAACATTGTACCTGACATCGAAAACTCTCATTTAATAACCGAGGAAGTGTATTTAGAACACTAAGTTGAGAGCAAGCAATAAGCGAACTGTGAAAGCAATAAGCTTGAAATGCTAAAAAGAAAAGTTTGCCGCAGAGATCTCGCTGCAATTTATCTTTGCCAAATGAAGCTCTAGAAAGTTGTCGTCTTGGGCAAAATTTCTCAGTATGTCATTTGCCGTCCTGTAAGATCATCATATTAGTTCCAGATCCTGCCGCAGAGCTGGTAGATTGGCAAAGGTAAGCTGCAGCGCCATCTCTGTGGTATGATCTGGAACTAATGTGATGATGAAGTTTCAGATTTTCCCACATATATGATGCTGCAGGCCGCTTTACGATCAGTTCACCAAAAGTTGTACCTTTTATTTTACAAGAACCAAGGGGAAGACAACTTTGCTGAAAAATTTTAAATAAAAAAGTTACAGCAAAATAACTGATTTTTATAGGGACCCCCTGAGCTACGTAGGAAAAAATGCTCTAATTCGGTCATATCAAAAGGTACGGAAAAAAATATACCATCAAAGTTGCTTGAAATTATTTATTCTACAACTTTTCCAAATAATGTATGCCTTCATTTCTGCAAATAAAATAGTTAGATTTTAGATTTCTCTGAAAATGAGGACCACCCTAGTTTTCATTCACACCAAAAGAAGCGCCTTGTTATTAGGAACAACTTTGTCGAAGACAGTTTTGCTCCAGAACTTCAAACTTAGGCTGAAAATGTATCTTTACAGCTAAATTCGCATTCTGGACCACTGTGCATTGGCTAGATTTTTTTTACCATATGTTATCATGTTAAGTATACAATTTTTAAGGAACGTTACTAAATTAATGAAAAACTTTAAATATTACCAGCATATTTGAACAAGAAATTTTGCTTTCCATAAAATTTTTTTTTTTAACGATATAAGTGTGAGAGTTTGATTTCAAATTGATAACATATTTTGAAACTATTTCAATATATTTGCTTAAAATAAAAAATCTGTGATGAATATGATGATAATAAAATAAGCGGTTATTATGATTTTCAACGAGTATTGTTTTGTTATTTATTCTGTTATTTTGGCTGTATATTCAGCCTCAATGATAACATTTTAAGTTATCAAACGACGATAACTCGGTATTAGAATTTGTTATCAATTTGGTATAATCCTTTGCTCGGGAAATGACTACATTTTAGTTTTCTAACAACTTTACCAAAGACGGCAACTCTCTAGATTCATTTGGCAAAGATAGACTGCAGCGCCATCTCTGCAGTGCGATTTAGAACGAGAAGGATAATATCGAGAGACGATTCGTTACGCACTGAGAAATTTTGCTGAAAACGTCAATTCTCTACAATGAGTCTGGAATGTACAACAAAAACGTCCTTTCCTTTGTTGCGGATTCCCGAGGGACGATGTTACCGGAACCAGTTTTGTTTTATTGTCATGCATTCTTGAGACCAAAACCTTTCAAATGGTGCATAAACATTTGATTCGAAGTTGAAATTTCGAAATTCTACGAACGGTTGAATATCGACCCTACACATCTAGATTTTTTTTTTTCAGAAATCTGTTAAATTTTACCAATTTCTCAACAGCTGAACATTCGGTAATCCGGTAACAGCTGAACATTCGGTAATCCGGTAATCGGATTTCGGTGAAATTTTACAGTTATCAGTAACAAAATTACCGAAATCCGTTTAATCTGATTACCAAACGTTCAGATGTTCAGAATTCGGTGAAATTTAACAGTTTTATATTTAAAAAATCGGTGTGTTCAATGTCTCATGTGCCACTTATTTTGTACACCTTGAACTGTTTTAAAAAAATATGTTTATCCAAAAATAAAGAATTCCTTAAAATATAAAAAATAACAAAATTTCTGCCCCATTGGTTTCAAAATAAAAAAGATAGCGTACTTTGAAGTTGCGTCAGAGTTGTCCTCAATATCTAAGGAAGGTTACAAAAACGAACGTTTGTAAAATAATTTGAGAGTTGTCAGTCTTCTCGATACATTGCCTACAACGAAATATTCTTTTATGTTTGACTTAGATTATATCCTCTATTTTAATTTTTTCTGACATTTTCTTTCGCTATTTTTGGTTTCGCTGGGACTTCACCCGACCAGTGGATAACAACAGAGTTTGTTATTATGTTAACAAGATTTATTCTAACAACATTTGTTATAATCTTGGTCCGGTTAGTAGTTAAAAAAAAAGTATAGCAAAAGTTCTTGGACGTTAAACAAGATTGTTACAAAATATGTTATAATTTAATCAAAAACACATTTTAATGTGTTTAATGAAATAGGAAAATAAATAATTAGATTCTAACAAATTCTGTTATTTTCCTTAACTGAATTAAAATAAAATCTGCTATTTTCTTAAGCTGTTGTTGTCTTATGAATATTGAGGTTCACATTTGGCAAAATTTTGACGCTTCCAGAAGATGTATAATGACCGTACAAACAATGCAACTGAACCCGAGCAAAGGATTATACCAAATTGATAACAAGTTCTAATGCCAGGTTATCATTTATTGATCACTGAATATGTTATCATTCAGGCTGAATAAACAGCCAAACTAACAGAATAAATAACAAAAAAATCCTTCTTGAATATCATAATAATAACTTATTTTGTTATCACTGCGACCAACTTGATAACAAATCCTGTATTGTAAACAAATTTATTGAAATAGTATCAAATTATGTTATCAATTTGAAATCAAATGCTCAATGCTAATAACTGAAAAAAATATTTTGATTAAAAGCAAAATTTCTTGTTGAAATATGCTGGAAATATTTATAATTTTGCAATTCAACTTATAACGTTCATAAAGAAATAGTGTTTTTCAAAATGATAACATATGATAACAAAATTGCCAATGGTGATAACTAAATTTGTTATGCGATAACAGCGCGAAATCCACAACGATAACTGAGATAACAGAACTTGTTACTTATATGATATCAACTTGTTATTTTCCTTTGCTATGGAATGCACTGTATGGCTTAAATGTCTAACACAAGGAAAAATGTTTCACTTTTTGCCATTTTTGACCTGTGCTGTTCGCATAGTAGCGACCATTTTAAATGGATTTTCCTATCTCTAGGAGAGTGTTGGGCGAATAGCAGTATTATTTGTTTAGAATAGTTACATATATACAGAACCATTTCAAGCATACCGTTGCATGATACATCGAAGATATTTTCAACTTGTATAGATCACCCCATTTGATGTTGTCTTTGCATATTCATTTCATTCTTACTATCGTTAACCCGGAATGTATTTTAGAACTTATCTTAAAAAACAAAGTCAAATAGTTTGCAGATCGTTCTAGTTCTTAGTTCTTTATGTCGTGAATTTCTTGTCACATACCCTTTAATAAAAAAATCCTCCATCCATACATTTAAGCGGACCTATACAATAGAACACCCCTTTACTGTATATTCTGAAAATCCACTTACTATTTTCCCAAATCTAAAACTTAACACGATTAAAACATTCGTTCTCATTTCAACATTCTTATAGGGCTGAAATGGTTGCGAAAGGTTCTTCGCGCAAGTAAGTAATAGTTTGGATAGAATATTTCACTTCTGGGGATTTTGTTTTTCAATATCGTACAGGTTTGGGCCAAAGGGTCTCAGATTTTTATGAATATTTTTCCACGTATACAGTTTATGGACATATAACCAATTTTTTTCTAAGCAGAGTTGCCAGTTTTCCTGGTAATTATTTCAATTTCCCTGGACATCACTTATTTAAAAAAAAAACAACTCAAGAACAGAGCATCGTAGAACAGTTAAGACAACGAATACGAAAAAATATATAATCTGAAAAAACTTTCCAACAAAATTTTCCCAGTGAAGGAAAACTTTAAAAAAAAAATGGTTGTGGGTTATACAGGGGTTATAATCGCAAGGTTCACGTCGGACCGCGTTGGTGTTATTGTTAAAATATTTCAATAATTTTGCTTTGGACGCGTCTTTTGAATTTTGCTCCATACTGCACTTTTGTTATCCTCATCTCTCTGGGCCACGCTATTCAACGCTTGTATACAGCTTGGCCAGTTTTCAGTGGTCAGAAATTTTATCATTGCATTTGGGTAGACATGGAAACCGGTAACTGTCCGATTAGCCGGTCTTCCAAGACTCCACTGAAAGTTAATTTTAGTTTATATTACAAAACCGAAAGTAATACTCACAAATCCATTCGTTGTTTTCAGCAACGAAACTGATTTGTTCTTTTTATGAAGATACATTCGTAATTAATTACACGCGCAACTGTCAAAAGCACGAAGCTTTTGTTGACACAGAAAGAACATTCGTACATTGTACGGAAACAATGCAAAGAGCTTCGAATATGTTGTCACAAATTAAAAAAAAACGTCTCTCTGGTGGTTGAATGAAGGACTGACAGATCTACTTTATCGACTTAAAATATAATTGACAAAAAAAGCGCAACCACGTGGAGTTGTCCAGCGTTTTTTTTATTGTTTCAGACATGGGGTTCGAACCTGAATATTTAGAAAGTGCTGATTCTAAATCCGTGGTTGATCTCACTAGACCACGCTGACTCGTGAGAAGATGCTTGATTAATGAGCATGAAGTTATAGCTCACGACAGCGCTTTGATTTTTATTTTGGGATAGATAAATTGTTTCCGCCCATACCAGCAGAAACACCATCATACATGAGTACGGTATAAAAGCGATTGACTGGTCATCACGAAGTTCATTTCGTGCATTTTACAAAAAGGTGTAATTATAGCATTTCACCAGATAAAAAGCATTATGAATGTTTCGTACAATATACGAGACATTTGTTTTATGTACAAAATCCATGTCTACGAAACGCGTGAAAGCTACTTTACGAAAATAAATGTTCAGTGTCTGTTTCCCATACCACAAGCGGGTGGACCGTGGCGTGTGGACAAAGCCCTGCCGAACCACCAGCTGATAACTCGTGTAGAAAACTGACGTTATTTCGGTTCATCTCGCGTGCTAGCCTTGAATGAAGAGAGACGCGGAAATACTGAACGAAGCAAAATTCTAAAGAGGGCATGGGCCTCAGTTATAAAATCAGACACCGGCAACAAAGCAAAATAATTTTGCAGTTGAGTGGTGTGGCTATTCCTATATTCATCATGGAATAAAACTAGACGAAATAAGAAGAAGCAAACAATTTGAACCATTTGTTACCCGTTTTTGAGGACCCGGATAGGGAAACACATATTTTCAACCCGTTCATACGGAGATTTGTATGGGAGCAAAAGTAGGTCATTTTTAGGTAAAAAATTGAACTACTTATACTAATAGCACATAGTTGTAATTTAAATGCAAAATTTGTGTAGGTTTTTCTGATCAAATTGTGTATGAATGAAGTCATTGTGTTCAGTTGAACGAGAGTTATTTACGTTATTAGAAAAAACCTCTTAGTTATGCGTAACGCTCTCATTTTTTAAAATTTTGAAGTGACACCCGGTATACAAAAGAGAAACGTAGTCCTTTGTTAAAAAGCTAAAAAACTATGTTCCTAATCATAACAAATCTTGAAAAACATATTTTCTTCTCTTTAAAAAAAAACACTTACAAGCGTGTTTTTCGTCTAACATTTCACTTGTTCACTTAAAAAAAACGGAAACACGTTTTCAACCAAACCAGTGCACGCCAGCAAAGTCCTTTAAATTCCCCTATAAAAAGCTTATCTTTTCAATTTCAATATATTTTTTTACATAGGTTAGCAGGATTTAATGTCAGCTTATCTGTCTCAAATATGCCATAATTTCAGCAACAATCAAAAGCATGATGCCAAATCTTGTTGATCATTATTTTTTCTGAAGCAGTTTTCACTTAATTCATCAATGTTTAGAGATACACTTGAGTGAGGTTTTCGTTTTTCCACAAGATTCAGCTATTTTTATTTCACTGGTTAAACTGACAGATTACCTTCACGATCTTCAAATGACCTAATTTTGGCTAAATTGCATCGATATTTATAGTAATGCATCAATTGTTTATACATTATTATACATAATTCAACTAAATCAATTGTTTATTTCACAATAAAAAGAGATATATCTGCTTTAGAAACAGTTGATTAAGATGTTAATACTTCTTTCTGTTAAATTCTCGAACTTTCTGTGGTATACCTGGTACGGTCTCCTCACGCCCGCCGTGACGATTCTCCATCTTCTCTTGAAACCATCACTAACATTTGCATTCTTCTTAGTTTCGAAGAGTTTCCGCTCAACTAGAGCCCAGTACTTCTCTATTGGGCGAAGTTCTGGACAGTTAAGTGGATTGACTGTTTTTGGCACGTATTTGACCTCTTGTAACTTATACCATTTCAGGACGGATTTCACAAAACGGCAAGATGCCAAAATAGAGATGGAAATCTCAAAAAGATTTAACAGATTATATCTTTTCGTATTTTTCCTAATAATAAGGGAGGAAAATTGTGTTCTACAATGTTCCGTTCTTGGGGCATGAATATTTAAAAAAAAGTGGTGTGGAGTAAAAATTTCAATTGGGATTTTCCGGGAAAACTAGCAACCCGGATTATGTTTTCGTTCATATTACTATAAACTCTAGGTGTTGACAAAGTTAGATAAAAATCAGAGGCCCTCCGGTAAAATTTGTACGATAATTAATGAAAACCCCCAAGATTCCATTCATTTTCTCAGAATTTTTATTGATTTATATGTGGACATCTCTTGAATTTTCTAGTAATTTTAGACATTCGATCTGACACTTCCTGTCGATCTATTTGAAGGATGTCTTCAGGTTTCTATTAAAACTCAATCCAAATGCATTCGCGTTTAGACCATGTTTTCACAGTAACCATCAGATTCCACGTTGACGATTTTAAGATCTGATTTGGTTAAAGCTGATAACAATCTGGTGCAATTCGATTGATGAACGGAAAATTGAATATTGTCTGATGGAGAAGTCTTACCAAAATTCCAAATGGAGTTTTTTTTCGATAGTTTGTGCTTTTCATTTCTCCTGAAGACCAGTGAACTACTTTTTGAAAAATACCTCCAAATGCAAATGCTTTTGGTCCTTAATAGCTTGAACTTTCTTCAGTTCATTCAACATTCTTTCTTTGTTGGTCTTGCAAAGCTACTTTTGAACATCTGCATTTCTGGAAACTGTTTTCCCTACGCATTAAATGATCTGTCAATGCGGATCGTCATAAGTGGCATAGGGATTTTTAACTGTTCGTTGTATTCTTCTTATGCAGTGGGGGGGTTGTTTCGGACGTGACGATCCATGCAAAAAAAAAATGAAGGTCCATACAAAAAACGTGACAAGGGGGGTTATAAAAAGTCACCTTTTTGGGTGACATAATTAATGGACGTTCCCTTTATTTTTGCAAATAAAAAAGTTAGATCTTCGATTTCTCTGAAAATAAGGACCACCCTTGTTTTCATTCAGAACAAACGAAGCGCCTTTGTTTTTAGAAACAACTTTGTGGAAGACAATTTTGCTCCACAACTTCAAACTTGGGCTGAAAATGTATTTTTCCAGCTAAATTTGCATTCTGGACCACTGTGCAATGGTCAGAAGAACCAAAAGTCACGCTGCTGTTTGTTTCGTAAGGTTTAGAAGCCCCGGTTTAAATACAAAAATCTGGCTGCGATTGCAAAATTACTTGCCACTTATGAAAAGTCACATTCAAAGCAAAAGTCAAAAGTAAAATGTCTTCTTATATTTTGCCGTTCATCACAGTTAGGAAACATTTTGACCTTATTTTTACTTTCTCGATGTAGCTTTTCAAAACATTCAGCTTTTCAGCCACATCTTTTACCGAAGCATTTGGATGACTTTTAGATAGATGCACCACCTTTCTGCTTGGAGTTCCTGTTCACTGTTTCCGGTTTTCCATCAGTACCGGGTTTGACCTTCGACAAACGTTCAGCTAGTCGTTTAATCACCCTTGTAATAGTAGTATTCACAATAAGGGATTGTTTTAAAAGTTCACGATGCGATAATGCTCTTCTGATTCGCTTGCATCCAAAAACCTATAAAACACAAGCTAAGCTGTGTTTTAATAAGTGTTATTTTGAGCCATATGAAGTAGTAGTAAAGGGTGTATTCGATAAAAATGGGACACACATATATACTCATCAATGGACTATTGTAAGTGGTTCAATAATTTCATAGACAACCTTTACTCTGAACAAAAAAAAAGATTATTTAACATTCCTTATCGGTCAGAATGCTAAATTGGAATCCAGTAGGATTCGCTCAACAGCCTGAGCAATATTTGCTCGTGAGTTCATGGAATATTGGTTACAGGACCTGGTTCACTAGGGCAGTTATCTCGCCGCTTTTTTAAGGATACCAATCTCTGTGTCTACTCTAGATATAGATCTGAAAATTGTATCAGTATAACATGCAGATTGCTCGTGGACATATTTTTTAGCAATATCCATTCATTGTTTTTTGAGATTTGTATTGGCGAAATCTTGAGGTGGAATACCTAGTTTGAAAGAGATAAAATTTTGCAAAAGTTAGAATTGAAATCACAAGAAGGATTAGCTCAGTAACCTTAACAAATTCACAAAACAGAATGTCAAAAACATCCAAAATGCTGAATGAGTCACGAACAGAATCCCAAGCAAGATTTGCTCAGTGTCCGAATGAGGTTTATCTGAAAACTCTGTGAATCATCCAGCGGAAATCTTTTGTAAAATTCGCTTGGAACCATAAGCACAGAGAACAGACGTTCATTTTAGCTCTGCTATTTGTGTAAAACTTTAAACCGACATTTCAAATGTATGTCGTTATGCTCCTGGTAGGCGGCGCTGAAGTTGTTCGATAACTATCATGTCAATGTTTATCAATAAATAGCCTAGCACATAACCTGAAAAGTTTTGTTTGTTTTTCTCTGCACTTGCTTTTTATACCGGCTACCCATATTTACTTTTACACATGTTTATCATGAAAAGGTACATGGACATCAATGTCTGTTCTCTGTGCCATACGCAGGAGCAAGGCTTGGACAGTATGAGCTTGAATCATTTGTCGGTAGCAAATTTCCGAAGCCTAATTTCAAAATGTGGAGTATGATGAACTCGCGGTGCTTGATTTTCCTTTGTTCAACATTATATTGTTCTTACACGTTTTTGTATGGCACTAGCGAGTAATACGGAGACATACAAAATGACTGAATGTTCCAGTCATTTAACACCAAACGACTTAATAACTCGTCCCAACCCTTAGCAGGAGTCGTTTATAAAAGAGAGACGCTCAGATGCTATAGTTTATTATTATCACATTTCAGAGCGAGATACGCTCAAAATCTTAAGCAAAATCTTGAAAAAATCTCAGGATAATACAACCAATTTCCGCTCGGTGATTGCCCAAAATTTTTAATTTTTTGACGTAGGACTATGTCTGTTTTCTATACTGGGGTTATATTTAAAAAAAAATCGCATTGCCACCGTCACGAAAAGTGGTCAGATTTTAAGCGTTATATCTCAGTCGTTTTTCAAGCGGTTTTCAAATTTTTTGCACTAATCGATCGGAAATTTTTCTATATATGAATATATTCATGACAAATGTTGATGTCAGGCAACTTACTATTGACAAATTCATATATGTTGCGGCTTAACCCCCGATGGGGTCATATATGACCCCAGAAGGAATATGACTGTATAAAATCCCAAACTGAATCGAAGTGTACAATGTCTTCAACAAATATGTTCCATGTCAATTCTTTTATTTGTAAAATATATAAAACATCTGAGTTTAAGGCCTATTTGAAGACCTTAATCATCCTCAAAATGAAGAATTTCAAGAAGAAAAAAATAAAGGTTTTATTAATAGTGTAAAACATTGTTTTAGCATATTGTACATGTCTATACAGATAATCTAATTCTCGTTGCTAAACGTTAAATATGATCGTATCTTTCTAAGATGTACTAGCTTATCCAATATGTACTAGGGTTCAGAACTCAGATCTACAGTTGTAACAGTATCTTTTAGGGCTATATAAGCTTATGATATGTATTCAAATCTATTGAATGAACCTTTTGGAAGGTCATTAGCCATTATTTGATAATTTTGTGATGTTATTGGTCATCCAAACTGTCGTTCAATTCAGAACATAAGATATACAGTAGTTCTTATAGCTTTTTGGGCTATACAATACTATTCGCTACGTATGTAACCATATTCAGTGAATATTTTCGATCGTAGAAAAAACATTATGAGATAAACTGGGATGATCTAGGCCATCCAAACTGTCCTTGAGTTCAGAGCACAAGATCTACGGTTGTTACAGTTGGTTTTTTGGCTACAAGAAGTTACTTTATGAATTAAATCATCAATATAAATAAAAATGAATTGGGGTTTCCTTTGTCACGATTTAACTCGCGAGCGGAAGGACCGTTCGGCATGAAAATTTGTATGCAGGAGTTTTTGAGACCGGGGAATATTTTTAAGATAGTAAGAGACCCCTCCCTCCTCTAAAAGGGGGGGCTCCTAAACAAATGAAACACATTTTTCTGAATAACTCGAGAACTGATCAAGCAAAGGAACCCAAATTTAGCATGTAGAAGTTTTTGGAGGCAAGAAATGTTTCTATGGAAGTTTGAGACCCCTCCCCTCTCTAGAAAGGGAGGCTCCCATACAAATGAAACAGAAGTTTCTGCATTTATCGAGAACTAATCAAGCAAATGGAACCAAATTTGGCATGTGGGGCTTTCTGGTGACAAAAAATGTTTCTACGGTAGTTCGAGACCCCTCCTCCCTCTCTGCTAGGGGGAGGGGGGCGGTGCTCCCATACAAATGAAACACAAGTTTCTGCATTACTCTAGAACTAATCAAGTAAATGGAACCAAATTTGCCAGGTAGAGGTTTTTGAAGGCAAGTAATGTTTCTAAAGTAACTCGAGACCCCTCCGCCCTCTGTAAGAGGGGGGCTCTCATACTAATGAAACACAAATTTCTGCATAACTCTAGAACTAATCAAGTAAATAGAACCAAATTTGACAGGTAGAGGTTTTTGAAGGCAAGAAATGTTTCTAAAGTAACTCGAGACCCCTCCACCCTCTGTAAGAGGGGGGCTCTCATACTAATGAAACACAAATTTGTGCATAACTCAAGAACTAATCAAGCATATGGACCCAAATTTGGCATGTGGAGGTTTTTGGAGGAGAGAAATGTTTCTATGGAAGTTTGAGACTCCTCCGCCATCTGGAAGGAGGAGAGGGGGGTATCCATACAAAAACAACACAAATTTCTGCCTAACTCGATAACTAACCAAGTAAATGGAACCAAATTTGGCATATGGTGGTTTTCGAAGGCAAGAAATGTTTCTATTGTGGTTTGAGACTCCTCCGCTTACTGAAAGAGGGGTCTCTCATACAAATGAAACAGAATTTCTGCACAACTCAAGAACAAATCAAGCAAATGGAACCAAATTTGGCATGTGGAGGTTTTTGAAGAAAATAAATGTTTCTAAGGTGGTTTGAGACCCCTCCGCCTTCTGGAAGGGGAGACTCCCATAAAAATGAAATATAATTTTTAACATAACTCGAGAGCCAATGAAGCAAATGAAACCAAATTTGGCATGTTGAGGTTTTGGAGGCAAGAAATGTTTCTATGGTACTTCACCACCCTCTCCCACTTTAAATGAGGGGGGCTCCCATACAAATAAAAAGCAAATTTCTGCATAACTCGAGAACTAATCAAGTAAATGAAACCTTTTTAGCATATGGGGGTTTTTGGAGGCTAGATTTCTATATACATAAAAATGATTTTCTGTCTGTCTGTCTGTCGGTCTGACCCTTATAGACTCGAGAAGTTCTGAACTGACCAACGTGAAAATTTATAGGAAGGGGTTTTTGGGGCTGGGGAAGGTTCTTATGATTGTTTGAGACCCCCACTCTCTCAGGAAGGAAATGAGACACATATTTCTTCATAACCCGAGAACTAATCAAGCAAATCGAATCAAATTTGACATGTGGAGGGTTTTGAAGGCAAGACTGTTTCTATGGTAGTTCAAGACCCATCCCCTTTCTGAAAGGGGGGGGGGGGGCTTCAAACAAATGAAACTCAAATATTATTATTATAATCGATGAGCCCAGTGCGATGGTTCGAGAACTAATCAAGCAAATGGAACCAAATTTGGAATGTGGGGGTTTTGAAGGCAATGATTGTATGGTGGTTTGAGAAACCACCCCTCTAGAAGGGAGGGCTCCATACAATGAAACACAAATTTCTACCAAAATGAGAATTATCCAGCTTACTTAAATACAAAACGTGTGTTTCTCGGATAAGAAGCATGTTTTGATAGAAGTTTGAACCCCTGCTTATTCAAGAAAATAAAAATCATTTAAAAAACACCATAAACGTGCCAGTTATATCAAATTTTCCTTCATTTAGTTGTAAGCGTAGGAGCGCACGCACCGGGATCAGCTAGTATTGAATAAATAAAATTTTGGAAAGGTAATAACCATTATTTTATAACATTGTGATCCTCTAGGTAATCCAAACTGTGCTGGAGTTTAGGACTTGAAATCTACGGTAGTAACAGTAGCTTTTTAGGCTATACAAAGTTTTCGAACGTTAAATTACACGAATAGATAATCTTGAGATGGTCTGGTAATACAAACGGTCCTGGCGTTCAAAACTTAAGATTTACTGAAGCTACTGCAGCCTTTTGGGCTTTACAAAGTTACGATAAGTTTTCAAACATTTTCAACGAACATTCTGAAACGTCCACAGACATAGGTCATTCAAACTGTTCTTCAAAACTTAAGGTTTACAATTGCAACAGAAGCTTTATGCGCTACACAAAGTTAAGTTAGTTTGTTTGGCATAGAATATTCCAAAATTATCTCATAACGTAGGTTGGTCTTCCAGGACATTCATTGAATATGTTTGAATACATATCATAACATTCTAGAGCGCATAAAGCTACTGTTACAACTGTATACCATAAGCTCTTAACTCCAGAACAGTTTGGACGACCTAGCACGTCTGAAAAGAGTATTTCCAACTTTTTAATTCTGTTTCTATGTTATTGAGCATCATATCAATAATAATACACCAAGTTGCTTGTATATCAACGCCTGGAAAAAATAGGCCTGAAGGGCTAATTCAAGGAACATTGCATTGCACTATCCAAATGGCTGACATTTAGTTGCGTAGTCCTACGTCATCATTACGAACAACTCAATGGGGCTTTACCTTGTAGTTTTTTTTGATACTTTTTTGTTTCAATAAAAGCCACATTATTCTACTTATAGTTCTTAAGAGACGCATCACGGAGTAACTTATTCCCTATACATGCCACCGGTGTTCTTCGGTATTAGTTTTTCATCGCTAGGTGGCGTTTGAAGTATTAAAGCATCGTCAAATCAAGGATTCTTTTAGAAAATTATTTTCCCAACATTTTTTCCCTAGACCGTAAGATGATCTGTGGGATTCCAAAAAAGTTATTAGGGAACGTCCATTAAGTCCGTTACGTAAAAATAGTCCATTTTAAACCCCTCCCCACATATTTTGTGTGAACATCAAATATTTTTAAAGTTCCCAAAACCAACATCCATCCTAAAGGATGATACGGTCAAAATTTGGTCAAGGGAAAACGCGTGTAAATCGGTGAAATCGTTTATTTAAAAAATCAAATTAAATTTCTTTTTGAAGTTCAATTAGTATAAAATTCAGGAAAAACATTCAGTTAGGCTTCCGCTTTTCCAAATCCGAATTGCCGGGCCTTACGCTTGACCCCTGCCATCAGATTTTGTACAGCCACCTTGTCCACCTTCTTCGCCGCAGAAAGCCAGTTTGCCTTGAACTGCTGCTCGTCCTTAGCAGTTTTTTTGATCTTCTTTAGGTTCCGCTTGACAATAGCCCAGTATTTCTCAATTGGCCGGAGCTCTGGCGTGTTGGGAGAGTTCTTGCCCTTGGGAACCACCTGCACGTTGTTGGCGGCGTACCACTCCATGGCCTTTTAACCGTAATGGCAAGATGCCAAATCCGTCCAAAACAGTACGGAGCAACCGTGTTTCTTCAGGAAAGGCAGCAGACGTTTATTCAAACACTCTTTCACGTAAATTTCTTGGTTGACAGTCCCGGAAGCTATGAAAATGCTGCTTTTCAAGCCACAGGTACAGATGGCTTGCCAAACCAGATATTTCTTTGCGAACTTTGACAGTTTCGTGTGCTTGAAAATATCTGCTACCTTTCCCCTTCCTTTTGCCGTATAAAACTCCTGTCCCGGAAGCTGCTTGTAGTCGGCTTTGACGTAGGTTTCGTCGTCCATTACCACGCAGTCAAACTTCGTCAGCATCGTCGTGTACAGCCTCCGGGATCGCGCTTTGGCCGTCGTATTTTGTTTATCATCGCGATTTGGAGTCACTACCTTCTTGTAAGTCGATAGTCCGGCTCGTTTTTTGGCTCGATGCACGGTTGTAGACGATACACCCAGCTTATTTGCGGCATCTCGGAGAGATAGGTTAGGGTTTCGCTTGAAACTACCGGCAACTCTCTTTGTCGTCTCAGCGGCTTCCGGTTTTCGATTTCCCCCCGATCCAGACTTCCTGGCTGTCGACAAACGTTCCAGCAGAAGCAGATAATCTGCTAAAACGTTTTTTGGGTTTTCCAAATTCATCTTGCGATCTTCGAAACGATTTTGGGCATAGATGAAACACTGTACCTTGGTCTTTCTTTACATATTTTGATAATTTTGATAATGGGTAAATGTTGGCCGATTTGACTCAAATTTGAACCAGAAGTTTGGGTGGAACAAGTGGTTCTGTGATGCGCAGGATACTCAAACATTTTCCAAAAGTCACGATACCGTAACACACCACTATTGGTACACAAAATCTTTTAACGCACCCATTTAGAGGAGCGTCCTACGCTGCAATGACTTTATTTGACTGCCTTACTAAGATATTTATTTCGTTTCAAATGCCCGTTAACCAAAGAACATTCCCTACCACCCCCACCACAGGCAACAGCCACTCCTCTCGGACGAACAGGCCCGTGAGGTGGAGCAAATTCTGCTCAACAACAAAACCAAAGCCGAAACCGATGCCCAACAAGCCACACCACCGCCACCACTTCCACCCCTCCTGCAAAGTCCTCCGCAAGAGTTCCGTAACGATGAACAGCAGCATGATGCATCGCAACCGTCTCCTCCGGCGGCTGTCATTGCGGATCCCACACCACCACCTTCGGCAACGGACGAACCGGACTGGCTGAAGGATGTGCTTGAAGCACCTGCCAAAAACGGAGCTACCGCTCCCCGGGATAAGCCTCCGCCTCCTCCACCACCGCATGCCACTGCCGCCTCCAATGGGCTGGAACCGCCGGCTCCGCCGAGCCGTAACAATTCCACTCGGTCAGTTCGAGGAGACCAGCCTCGGCAACAATACGACAGATTTGCTAAATCAAACCATTCTGGATTCGTCATCGATCCTGCAGGATTCGTACGTTTCCGGCGATTCGATGCCCAGTGTTACCACCACCGAGAGCTTGAATCTGAGCAAACAGGAAGAACAGCTGACCAACGACGCAGAGGCGGACGTTTCGGCGGATGAGAGCAACAATTCCGGATTCTACATTCCGGAATATCCGCCGGTGAAGAGCAAGGAAGTGTTCGTCAATCAGGATGGGGTGCACTTCTTCGAGGATGGCAACTTTTGGATGGAGGTACCGGGACTGCTGGATTCGGACCGGGATGACGAGGAAGAGGATTGCCGGGTCATAAAGAAGAGTACCAAGGTGAAGTTCAGCAGCAATCCAATGCAGGTGTTCTCGACATTTTCGGTTAACGATTACGATCGGCGAAATGAGGACGTCGATCCGGTGGCAGCATCCGCTGAGTACGAACTCGAGAAGCGAGTGGAGAAGATGAACGTTTACCCGGTGGAACTGATGAAAGGACCGGAGGGACTGGGGTTGAAGTATAATTGGTGAGTAGGATTGAATAGAATAGTGATTGTGGTTTTATTGAACCTGGCTGATTTTTCAGGAATGGGCGTGGGTGCGGATGCGCTGGTTTGGAGAAGCTCGGCATATTCGTCAAAACCATCACCGATAATGGTACGCAGCGGCTCGCGATGGCCGGATACAGGTACATTTCTTATTAAGTTTAGGCATACCACAATTAAACTTAACTCTCGGCACTTTCAGGTGAACGATCAAATCATCGAAGTCGATGGCAAGAGTCTAGTCGGTGTTACGTGCAGGCATATGCCGCCTCGGTACTGCGCAACACATCCGGTCATGGTGCGGTTCCAGATCGGACGAGAACGCCGACCGGAAAATTCGGAAGTCGCACAGCTAATACCGCCAGAGTTTGCAGGCGGATCGCGCGAGGAACGGGCCGGCGCCAACTGGCGGACTACCTCCGGCGGAATACGGAAACTCCGAAGATTCCATTCCTACCGGTGTCGGCCAATTCCAGCGTTTCGAAGGACCGGTCCAGCCCAACCGGAGCGACGGCCGAATCGCTGTTTGAAACGGAAGCCGCCCGCTCCAGCGATGTGGAATCGCTACGACGGATTCTGCAAGAGGGTAATTTCTTTGCTTTTGATCCGGCGTCCATTTGAATTATCCCTTTCATCAATAGCACAACTCCGAGCTGCTGGAGCAGCTCATTCACCCATACCGATCATCAACTTCCCCATGAGTCATGAAGGACAGGTTTGCTCTGTTCTGCAGAAACGCTTTAGCCATTTTGCGTTCACCTGTTGTTGTTTCAAATTTTTTCTCGCGGTAAGGCTCCACTCACACAAACGAAAACCGTCGATGAGCCAAGCGCAGTGGTTTCATAGTACCATCAAACGGGGTGACTTGCAACATTTGTGTTTAGTTAAATTGAAAATATACTGAAACAATTTCGGTATGTGTGCATGTTTATACTCTATTGATAGCATTTGCTTATTGTTCGGGTGTAATAGATTTACTTTAATTGTTTTTCTTGACATACCTAGTTCACATTCGAGGTTCAGCATACATTTAGACAAAAGAAATTGTGAGCTCTTTAGAGAAGATGGGAATACGTTCAACAAATTGCTTACCTCACATATTTTGGGAGCCAACCATGAATAGAATCCAACAAAAATAAAAATAAATTTCTTATATCCGGGCAATTTTCGATTAGAGACGAGTCTGCAAAATGTAAACAAAAAGGGGAATGATGGATTGTAATATTGTTGCAAGTAGAGTCATTCAAATCTTAATTTACAAACTAACGTACACATTCAAATACAATCTAGCATTCAGACAGAGAACAAAACTAGCTTCTGATTCATATGTAATACTTATATGGAAACTCGTTCGTTTTTTCATTCAAATTTGCATATTTTTAATATTCGCCTGTCCAATGCTAGTATGTTTAATCACGCCATTTTCAACGTAAGCCTCACAAGTGCCGAGAAAAAGTATCGCCCTGTAATATTCGCCTTTTTGACATTTTCATAGGTTTCTGCACTTCCACTTTTCGCCGTTGTTTTGATTATTTTGTCAGTATAGACGAATCCAAGTTGAAATACGAAGAAGACATCGGGTGGTGATAAATCTGACAGCTCCCATGTTAAAGTATAGGACGAACATTTTAAAGTTCTCCTAAAAATGTCAAAGGAGATTTTCCATAGCAGTGGAATAATCTGCTGAATAATGCGCATGAATGCTAACATGCGCATGTGAGATTTTCATGGTGATATTCTCGAAACGGCTGTTCAGAATGAAATCTGCCGCGATCAACTCGACAGAACGCGTTCATACCACTCGGAGTCTTCTTCTTTTTTCAACCTGAATTCGTTCATCGCCTTTAACGCTAAATTATGCCTTACACTTTAGGTAAAGCAGAAGTCGTATGCCAAAAATAAACTCAAAGGAGCGGGAATAGTTTCTCTCCCATGTAGGGGATTTGGGGAGTACAAGTAGACAGTTCGTTAGAATCATTAAAAAGCTATCGGTAGTATGTATATGCGCACGATCAGGTGCACAGACTTTTCCAAGTCAAGGTGGTGCATCGATCATGCCTTGACCTACCCGCATGGGGATGCGGCAGAAAGTCTGTGTTTCCTGTTTCGAATACTACCTCACAATGCCTCCGCTCAATTTCAAACTACTTCTATTCAATTTTCAAAGCCTGCCGTGAGCTAACGGAACTATCAATACTTTCTCGACACAACTTTGTTCTAGCAAAAAATGCTGTCTACTCCTAGAGCCTCATGGTGATGAGAAATTATTTCCTTCTCAGAAACAACATCACCTTACACTTTGTCAACAATCAATATGGCGTAAATCGCTCAGTTTTGAATTGTTTTGATAATAAAATACGATCTTTGTAAAACAATATTTCTAGAGCAAATTTTTCAATAGGTCGAGCCATATTGCAACATAATCAAGAAAATCAATGTAGAAATTTTGAAATAAGTTTCAATTTCTGTTTTTGAACCAAGCCATAAAATTAAAAACAAATATGTGGAACCAACATAGTTAAGTAAGGCTTGCTTCATATCCAATAAGATTTCCAACTCATTATTTAGTCGTAATAATTATGCATTGCATTGAAAAACATTTTGTTTACATTTAACATAGTCGTCCCATCGCAAATTGCTCCGCATGTGTACATCTGCGTTATCATTAAAAACTGGTTGCTTACATTCAAGTATATTCATCATAAATGATATGTTGATATTCCATCCTTTTACATCCAAAATTATGTCATAGATCTTCAAGAAGCCATCTGGAAGCACTTCATGTGCTGATTTTTCAAAGCAACATGTCATAAACAATTGCTCTAGAAATTAACGAAACAGAGAGAGAAGAGCCCCAAATTGCGCCTCTCAATCGATTTTCTTTAAGACTGATGGAACTGAAATGAGAGCCTACGGTGGACAAACAGTGTTGATTGTCAACACTAACAGCAGAGTGGGAAATGCCTTTTCAAACCACGATCTAAAATTGATAGTCCAAGAATTTTGATGCGGTTTTAACAATAGATTACAAAATTATCCTAGTTTGTGAACCTGCACTGGTAATTCCGGCAAATGTGGAAAGCGAAGTTTTTCGAAATCTGTACCAAATGTTTGTTATAAAACACATTTATTTCCTATTTTACAAAGATGAACTAGGAAAATAAATTAATGTAGACAAAAAAAACAAATAAAATGTCATGTATACTAAATTATATCGTAATGCATAAACAATATCTCTCCTCTATACTTGCCACTTAGAGTGTCTTTTTTCTAAATTTCCTATTTGATAACGATATGAATATGGCCTCTTTTCGGAAGGAACTTGAATACCGGAAAGCCACTCTAAGTGGCAAGTATAGACAGAAATCTTCAAAATGTCGTCCGAAAACCATATTTTGCAAAATCATGAAGTTTGATATGTCGCAAGCCATAATTTGGTAAAAAATTGAATATGGTCACTTTTGCAGGTGAATACAAAATCTTGCAGCGCTACCCCAACTGATCAGTATGGTAAGAAATTCAAAGAATGTCCTCCAAAGACAAAGTTTTGCAAAATCATGAAGTTTAATGTGTCGCAAGCTTGGCTTTGAAAAATATTTGAATATGGCCACTTTTCGGGAGAAACTCTGATTCTGCAGGGTCTCCCTAAGTGGCCAGTATGATCAGCAATCCTCAAAACATCATCTCATGGCCTAGTTTTGCAAAATCATGAAGTTTGATGTGTCGCAAGCCAGGTTTTGGCAACGGTTTGAATATGGCCACTTTTCCGGAGGAACTTGGACTCCGAATAGTCACCGTAAGTGGTCAGTGTGGTAAAAAATCCTCAGAATGTCCTCCAAAGACCTATTTTCGCAAAATCATCAACTTTGATACGTCGGAAACCAGGTTTGGTAAAAAAATGATTATGGCCACCTTCCCGCAGGAACTCACTATCCGGAAGGGCCACCCCAAGTGGCCAGTATGATCAGACACATTCAGAATGTCCTCCAAAGACAAAGTTTTGCAAAATCATGAGGTTTGATTTGTCGCAAGCCAGGTTTTGGTAAACATTTCAATATGGCCAATTTTCCGGAGGAACTCGGACCCCGCAGGGCCTTCCTAAGTAGCCAGTATGGTCAGACACCCTCAGATTGTTTTCTGAAAACAAAGTTTTGAAAAATCATGAGGTTTGATTTGTCGCAAGCCAGGTTTTGGTAAAGTTTTGAATATGACCACGTTCCCGCAAGGCCCCGCTAAGTGGCCAGTATGGTCAGGAATCCTCAGAATATATTCCAAAGTCCTAGTTTGGCAAAATTATGAAGTTTGATGTGTCGCAAGCCAGGTTTTGGAAAAGATTTGAATATGGCCACTTTTCCGGAGGAACTCGGATCCCGCAGGGCCTCTTTTAGTGGCCAGTATGGTCAGAAATCCTCAAAATGTCTTCTGATGACCTAGTTTTGCTAAATCATGAAGTTTGATATGCCGCATGCCATGTTTCGCATCTAAAAATATTTTGTCCACCATCCCTGGACAGGTACTTACCCCAGTACTCCCACCTTGGAATCCGAAACTACGGATATTTTCGGAATAACCAGTGCAGATCCACAAACAAGGATAATTTTGTGATCTATTGCAAAAAACCGCATCAAAATCCGATGGCTAACGATGGAGTATCATTATTTTTAAATTTGCAATCAAGAATAGCAATGAATAACTTGTTTTAGACTATGTTTTCATTCAAATTACAAAAGTATTGCGATTCATCCCACAGGAGGGATGTCTAGAAACATTAATTATTTTAGTTAAACTAACAGGATTATCGTACTGATTAGAATTACCAATTACCAATTACCAAAATGTCATATTTGTTTGTATATTCCTATTTGTGAGTACGCTCACTCACAGAGTACTAGATCAGAAAAAAAAACTGAAAAGTGTTGCAAGTAACCCCGTTCGACGGTAGTCATGTCAAGCCGAGCGAGCAATATCCGAGATCAGTTTCAATGTGCTTCTTTTCGTAAACCCCGCAGTTAGAGGTGCTGCTGCTGCAGATTTCCATGTGTGTTTCGTTATACGTTCCTGTGCTCATTTTGTTTTTTCTCGTTTCTCGTTCTACTTTTTCTCATCCATATTAAATGCAAATAAAAAAAAACTAACGCATCATTGGAATGTTGGGCAGCATAAAGCGGTAATTGATCCATACACTACGTGTTTTTAAATGCCTCCTCAGCACACTACATGGATTTATTTATTATTTATGCGGTGAACTTTATTTATGTGTTGGACTATACTATTCCATTTCCTGTCCCAATAACCTCACCCTTTCATTGAAATGTTATCAAAGAGAGAGAAAAAAACAAACATTTTAAACAGCACAATGCTTTGCTATTTTAATGCACCGAGCAGAACATCACCTATTGTTTCAACGAAATTATGACTTTCACCGGATTTTAAGTTTTTCCCCGTTTTCAAACATTATTGTTTCACTTTTCCATCGCTTCAATCAATGCATTGTTCAATCAAACTCCGCTATCGTTTCCTGTTGCTGCATGGTTTTCGATGTTATATTTATAGCAAAAAAAAAAAAAAAAGTAGAACAGTTGAATCCCGAATGCAACACGGGATCACACACAGCCATCATCCAGTAACTTTACGTAATAAGACGGTAAGGTGAATTTGATTCTTTTTTTTTTCATTTCCCACCCACCCATCATCGGGTGGGAGAAGCTGTCTTTGTTTTTGTTTTTTTCGTGCATGGCTTTATATAAAGCGATTTTGATTCTTCGAAGGTTTTGCCTAAAACATTTAAATTACTTGCGTATAATGCATGTGTCTAGTTTAGTAACAATTCTTTAGTTTGTTCTTTGATTTACAGTTTAATTCATTGAATATAAAAGTATTCAAGTTGCTACAAGAAATTTATCGGGAAATGAGATACGTCACACAGAACGTCATAACTAAAATGCAAAAAATTAAAACCTTTGATTCTGAAAATGTGAACACTCGTCACCTTCTGCACTGTTATCACCATCTTCATAGTGACTAGCATTACCTGTTTCCTGTTCTTCCACCAATCAGGGCATAGAAACGGTCCGCTGAACTGCGGAATGCTCGCCATAGATCGAAATCTTCAACTAAGATGTTGGCACTGATAACGGATTGACATTTAGGTCGAAGCAGGCTCAAGTGTGATCGAATAAGCTTCCTCCGACCTGACTGATGATCTAACAGAACATTAAAGTTGACGTTATCAATTGTTCCCATGACAGTTCCGGAAGCAGCTTCGCCTAGACTGTTGACACCGCTGTAAACTTCGATGAATGTTGATCCGATACACCGTTGAGATCCAACGTCGTCCACATGGGTCGCCTACCCAACATTTCTTCGGACGGTGACTTACCACTGGGGGTAGAACGGTACACTTGTTGAAAAGTTTGAAGAGCTTCGACTGGTGGAACTTCTACCCCTTCACCGATTTTCTGACTGTGGATGGTATAATCCGTATGTATGTGGATTATTCCTGGATGGTCACACATCTTCTTGAAATAGTCCAATTAGCCACTGCAGAACTGCTTTCAATTGTCTGTGACGATTCCTCTGGAAAACCAGATCTAGCAAAAGTTTCCGAAGAAAGCTGATTGTAGCCGGGGCAGTTGTCAGTCGGGTCGTCTGGAAAATGTCACGCCATTTCGAATATGAATCCACAACCCCTGCATAGTCCAGGTACTCTTGCACAGTTAATCTGCTTGTGGCCACGGTTGGGGTTGATGGTGATTAATTCGAGGTAAAGTCTTTGCAGTACTAGCACAAATACAACATCGACGAACGAGATTTTCATTGTCATTACCCAGGTAACCAATAAGCAGTTCCAAATCGTCTTTTTTACGGCAGCATACCAAGCATTTAAGTCGCCGTAAATGCAACATAAATGCCACTTTTGGCCCAATATACGGCTGCTTTACTGCAATGCTATGATAATGTTTCATTAATGCTATTTTGCATTCGAAATGCTTATTACAGGCTACAAGCATTTAAATAGCATTTGAAATGCAGCTTTACAACCGATAGCTTTCAAGATGCATCTGAAATGCAGATTTATGGTTGATTTACTGTATATAATAATGCTTATTGGTTACCTGGGTATCGATGTCTGCCCGGTTGACTAAACTGCGAGCGATGGCCTTTGTCCGATCAATGCCACTGGTTGACCAATATGCAGCTGCTTCAGTACACGATGATAATAACATTCTGGAATCACTATACAATCGTTCATCGTGATGCATCCGTGAATTTTAAACAGAGCCTCGCGACGAGAATAGAAAATTTTCAAGTTCCGATCCGATATGCTGCTACTGTTCACCTGTTTACCAACTGTCGATGTCCTGATTGGCCTGTTGTAATAAGACGTCTTTCTTCGTTGCTGTTCTGACCATATTGAAGTTGACTGGTAACGATGTGAGACATTGTTTCAGCTTCGTGTTGCTGTTCTCTTCAAGATTGACTGAAGCAATTGCGTACTCTTTCTAACATATTTCTACGTGTAAGAAACTGAACTCTGAAAAATTTAGTATCCTCATACTTGTTATTCAGCTTTCTCTAGTACTACGTTTAGTACTGCTATTTGGAAGCAACGACTAAGTGCTCATTTTACAGAAAAGTTGTATGTTTCTATTCGCCCGTTGATGAGGTGCATAGAAACACATATCAATAAACCGTTTTTTTTTCTATTTTTTATGAAGAACTTCAGTACTTTTTAAAGAAAACTAAACTGTTATATAAGTTTTACTAATAGTAAAAAACAAACAAAATAATAATAATCGAAAAAAACGTCAAACATTAACAAAGTGCAAGAAAATGTGGTCTGGTTTGAATTTTCTTGTAGGTTAACTTAATGAAAGGATATGGTTTAGTATTATCCCAACATCCATATTGGGCGTAATCAATGTCGCGTTGATTATTCCAATCTGCGCTTGGGCAACATCTGTAACACTGGCGATCTGTCTAACGGTATGACTCCACATTTTTTACACCAGCTCGAACATTGTTTGGTATTTGAACCGTGATTTCATCCATCAGTTGTTTCAGCTGCTTCATTTGGGAATAACAGAGCAATGATCCCCATCGCATCTTCGTCAAGTGATCATTACAAGCTGTCCATTTGGTTCAGGCACTTTTAAACGTTGATGGAGCAGCCGAATTACACATGAAATCTGCCGCGACCGACTCGACAGAACGCGCCCATAACCCTTTCTGAACCGAAGGGCAGGGAGGGTTGACATTTTCTTTCCCGTCCTATCCAAATACTCTTTAACAATGAGGTGTAACATCCGAGTGCCAACAGGATATCCTCATTCAGAGCATAGTTTCAGCCTTTGAACAAGCAAATGTTCATCTAATGACGTCAAGCCTGTTTGTCCGCCCTGAGGTTTGTGTCCATACGAAAGAGGTGGCCTTCCATGTCTTCATCATGTAGACACTCTGGTGCACGTAGTGGTCTTTATATGATGGTTTTCCAGAGCTTTTCACGTTTCACCTGCCGTATTGAAATTTCGGATGAGAGGATGTTGGGATGTCCTTCCTTCCATGAATCTGCCAGAGGATCGGGCGCGGCCTCCGTGACTTGCTTCCAAAAGTTTTCGCGAATTAGCTGCATCTCGTCCTTGAATCTCCAGCTTTCGTAGCCTCTGCTTCGATGCTTCTCGTTGCAAAACTTGCTTCCTTCCATTTCTTCTTTTAAATCGAGCTTTTAGAATCTTCTGTAGAAAAACGGCCTATTGAGCTACAAACATAATCTACTGGATGTTCCGTAGATCGGATTGGAATAGCTGTTCTATTCACTAATCAAAATTAATTCCTGTCAAAGTACGCATATGACCATATGTAGTACATGCTTTAGTTCATCAAGCGCCTACTCTTCAACACCTTTTCACGCTTACTATAGCACGTTACTTCTCGTAAACGAATTGTTCTAACAAAAGGAGTGTCGAAGAACATTATGAATACTGAATGCGGTTGGTTCAGGTTTGTCTATGTATAAGCATCGCATATTCATAGCTAGTTGCATAGCTATGGTAACTTGACTAAGGGACAGGATAAGGAGTTTTGTGTCAACGGCGCTTTACTCAGCATCCTCCGGACGGTACTACGGCGGGCACCGTTTTTGGCGACATTAAGATACAGAGTTCTGAGTTTAGCATGTACAACCTAAAGACCAGTTCAGCTGTCGATCTGAAATTCCAGCACGACGTTTGCTTTGAACGTTTGAAAACTCCCACCATATTTCGAATTGACCACGTCGAGTTGTGGTGTGGTGTGCAGGTTCTTTTTCATTTTCGTCTTCCATCTAGCACGCCTACAAAATAGCACCTATCGAGACGAAACTTTCACCACTGAAACACTACATGAGCATGAGCATCAGCATGATTGACCTCTCACGGATGCGACTTCGTTATTGCCAAATCAGCTGTAGTTAAACAAAGAACCAATAGATGATGTTTGGGACTAACCTACATCCTCAATGTGTAAAAACTGATGACCCATTATAAAGCAATACCGGCGCCGGCCGTGCGCGAATGCTGGTCAAGTAGGAAATGGGAAGGAACCTGTTGACGTGATATTCGCTTTGAAGGAAGCCGAGAAATCCTCTGCACTGCCACGAGAAATCACTGGGATGTTGGATAGTTGGGAAAAGGTTAGCAGCAGGGCCACTCTCTGGATGTTGGGTTCACATATAGTTGCGCTAACTCGCTAACTCTTTCTCTGCCAGACACCTGCTTCATACACACGTATATAGTCAATAACGCACGCTGGTCCTATTCGAGCATCGTCCACGTCTCATGCCCGTAGATTACAACTGGTATTATCAACGATTCGTATCTTGTGCACTGTGTACGCGGTTGAAGTTTCCCAGAACACATTTTTTTTCTAAGTCCATAGAAGGCACGACTTTGATTATGCGTATTTGAATTTCGCGGCTCACATCATTGGCCACTGTCACAAGGGAGCCGAGATATCCGAATCCTCGGCAAGCTCGGATTCATCGCCGTCGACCGTGACACTATAACCAAGACTGCTCCTGTCGCGCTGGGATTCAGCTGCTTGTATGTGCGCTTCGTTTTGGACACGTGTACCTGTAGCCCAATTCGTGCTGCTTTGCGTTTCAGTCAAGTGTATTGGTCAGTCATTGTCGCAATGTTCCGCCGACAATATCCATATATAGCCGGCGTCGGTGATGTAGTGGTAAGCGTAACTGCTACTTGGCACCCCTGTGGGTCTAGGTTCAATCCCAGTCGACTTCGGTGTTTTTTCTGAGGCGAAAAAATCTGGTCCCGTGTTCCTTCGCAACGGGAAGTAAAGCTGTTGGTCCCGGCTCATAGTCATGAGTCGTTAGTTGAGGCTCCAGGTGGTGGAGTCGTCTGCTTGGCGTCGGTGATTGTCACCATGTGAGGAAATAGGCCGAAATAGGAAAAAAAATATCCATATCATCCACGAAGCATACGAGTTGACCGGATTTATTGAAAATATTTCCCCACATGTTTAAACCAGCTTTCCGTGCAACACTTTCTAACGTAATGTTGAACAACAAACAGGAAAGACCACCAGCTTGTCTTAATCCCTTCCTGCTTTCGGATGATTCTGACAGTTCACCTGATATTCGAACATTAAACTTCACTCCATTCATCGTTTCCTGGATCAGTTTTATAAGCTTCACTTGCAAGCCATTTTTCGAGCATGATTTGCCATAGCGGCTTTGAAGTCAATAAATATGATAGGATGGGACCTGATACACGCTACATTTATGGATAATTTGGTCGGTTGTTATCAGTTTCCAGGTCCAAATTTGATGAGTTCTGGTCCGGGACCATTTTTACCAGCTGTTTTGTTGTTCTTTACCTGTTGGATGGCCTGCTTAACGTCAGTCATAGTTTTAGCTGGTACTTTATCTGTTTCGGCTGCTTGTTCATCTGCGGTATTCAGATGTTTAACGAAGTGCTGCCATCATCTTTCAATCCCCGCACACTCATCTAGTAAATGCCTACCATCGCTGCTTCTACACATTTCGGCACGCGGCCCAAAACCTTTGTGTGAAGCCTTTAGGTTTTTGCAGAACTTGCGTTTTTCTTGTCAGCAGTACAACAGCCCTCTTCTCTCTTTCTCTCTCTGCTTCGCCAGGCGGCGCTAGCCCGAAATACAAGAGTCTGCGGTTAACGCATTGTTGGGTACTGCGTTACTGCATTTGTTCTCTAGCTGCGTTCTGCTCGTCCAACATCTCTTAGGCTGTTTTTGTATGGCTCCATCAGTCCTCAAGAGGCACATTTTCGACTACTTCGTTTTCCGGCAATACAGCGTCCTGGTTTTGCACGTATTCTGTGGCGAATTCTGGTTGTTGCGGTCTTTCAACGGTCTGTACCGTAGTGTGTGTTGGTAGCGAACGTTGTTAACAACGTCTAGTTTTGGGGGCATTTCAACCGTTAGTAAATAAATATCCGAGTCGACGTTAGCCCTCGATACGTTCTCACATCAAGAAAGTCCGAAAAGTAATGTACCTGAGCAGGATAACATAACATATGAATACCTAATTTTGATCTTGATAACTGGCCATGGTATTAAAGAGCATAGATTAAGAGGTAAAATATCTTAGAATTGCAAGCAAATATCTCTGAATAACAAAACTTGTTATTTCAGGATACCTGTGATTACATGAGAGGTACTATTTTGATGTTGTCTTACCTTAATTTAGTATTCGCATAACATGTTGCGAACAATTTTATGGCATTATCAAATATACTTTATTAACAATGTAAGTCACTTCCATTTTCCACCTATACAAAAGGCAAGCAAACTAAATTTTACCCATCAATTTGGTTAATTCATTCTACCGTGAATCCAAGGAAAAACTAATATACTCTTTTTACGAGTATTGTTTGCCCAAACAGAAAAAAGTTTGATAGTCAATTTTACCATTATTGGGAATTAGGATGACTATGGCAAAATAATGATTTTTAACTGACTATAATCATGATCAAAATGACCAAAATAGTTGATCCAACATTTACTATAATGACAGAATAGTCCCTGTAACCACAGGATCATAGTCAATAATGTGACGTTTTGAGATAACTGCGCCGCTGTTTATTGATCGATTAAGCTAAGTAAGATTATTAAAGTTGACATTGATCAAAAACTCTAGCTTACTGTCATATTAAGCAATTTTCTGTCAACTGGGTTGAACAAGAAAGTTAAACATGTTCAACTTTTGGCAACTTTTTGGCGTGCAATCTTCTCACTTGCTTACATTCAGTTGCCCAATTTAAACGCCAAATTACAATTAAGTATGCTTAACGAGTTTGAAAACTGAAATATAATAGTGATCAATATAAACCCTATAGAACCCTAGTTTTAGAATGCTTCTCTCAGTAAAAAATGAAGGAAACGGTAAATGCCAAATCGCAATCACAGCGAAAACTGAATAAGTTCCGTCAACATCTATCAAAAACATCATCCTATCTGAGCTGCTAGCAACGGAAGTGACCAACACCAGGTTGACAAGTATGATTTAAATTCGGTTCCGGTTCCGATGTCGTTGTGTTAGGCCCAAGGAATCATTTTTTTTATTAAACCGTGGAAAAATTGCAACAAAAGTGCATGCTAAAATGTGTTTGTCCCAACCATTTGCCTGCAATAAAATGATGTGAACGTATTTGTTGTCAACTAAGATCAAAAACATATAGTGTTTTTTTTTCAGTGCGTAAATTGACGATCATTTTCAAGCCAAAATTGTATCTAATTGGATCAATGTATCTCTACTTCGTAATATTTGAAAATCACTCTTTGGTAATCAATAATAATAATTACAAGCCGTAAATCTCGCTTTCTTTTCCAACAGACGATCTTGTTCCTATCCTGCAAGTCAAAGCAAACAATAGTTAGCTTTTGTGCATGAACTTCGTAGGTGGCAACAAGTCGAAGTTGCGGTAAGTTGTTCGGAAATCGTTTCCTTAGTTTAAAAATTTGTGATTCGTTCCAATTTGTCTGTTGAGTACTTTTGGATTATTACGCTAGGTAAAACAAAAGCTGGATAACTTAGTTTGAGCGTGTGCATTTAGTAGTGGCCGCATTTCTCACTTATGGGTCGCCTGAAAAAATGTGAAGTGATTGAAATTCTTAATATAGTATATCTTAGGTATTTTACCTCTTATGCAGCGCTCTTAAATACCAAAGCACGGTATCAAGTTATTCGTTCCTGCTCGGGTATTCTATCAATCAGAAAGTGATCTTCAGGTGTACCGATATTGAAGCTGTTGCTGGAAGTGCGTGGTATTTATGGCCATGTTCTTGGAGGTGGCGGAATCTATAAGTCTATGACAATTCTCGTTCGTTCGTTCATGGGCACTGAACTTGGCAATTACCGGTCTGGATGCCTCCTCATAACCTCGTGGCCTAAGGTTAAAGCAGCGATCGTATTCACGATCCAACTACTCGTAGAAAGCATCCTTGTCGTATTCAGTGCCTTCAAGATGGGGGGAATGGACATTGATTATACTTATACTGAAGAAACGGCCCTCAATCCTCAACACGCACATTCCGTCACTATTCGGACTTCATCCGGCAAACCTTCTGCAGCGCTAAAATGTGAAAAACGGGTATTTCCAACAAAGATGAGAGATTTGCAATTTAGTGTTCCGAGTTACCGTTTTCGTTGCGATTGGTCTATCCTAATTATTCAGGTTTCAGTTTTCTATTAGAGTTTATTTGTTGTCTATTCGCCTATATGAAAGACACTCGGATTCAGTCGTGCCTAACATGGTAAACAGATGCTATTCTGAGCCGCCCCGCGCCCGCAGCGATGTAGCCATTTTTTCCGTCTTCTTCTTCAGCATCCTTTGGAGCTTCTTGTCGCTCAGGGTCGTTGGCCGTCCGGAAACGGGCTTTCTTGCGATGCTCTGATTGTTGTCTAATAGTGCCAAGATGTTGTAGCTGCCGGAACGGGCGTATCTGGCGTCTACAAAGTGCCGCACGATGTCCGTTTTCCACGTGGCGCGGTACCTTTCTTTGAGCGCTCACACTTCTGAACGGAGTTGCTTCATTGTTTGTGTCATCACGGTTATAGTTCGATTGACAGAGCTGTCCAAATTTTGTCTGCTGATTCATGGGTTACTATGATTGATGCTGCATGAGGAGCTCGTCAGTGCCGTTTAAAGGTAAACCGCATGAAAAATCGGCAATTTTTGTCCATTTTTTCAATCGTTATTGAAAACGATACAATACATCGTCATTGACGAGGGTTATCATTTGTGAACAAGTTTTCCAATTACTACAAATATTTTAGCACCCGTTTGTCGTTGCATGCATTTACATGAGTTTTGATTATTCGTGTATAATAACATAGGACAATTGGGTCCTTCCTCAGCTAACACTTTTTAACTACCTGGGTATGATTGTGCTTGCCCAATAATGCTATTCCAAAATGGTACCAGGTATTAAAGGCTCTCAATCAATAACTGCGGAAAGTGCATCTAAATTGAAAAACAGGCAATAAGTTTTAAATACGTCTAATGGAGCATTACGCTAATAACGGCCTTGGGACAATTATACATAACCTCTCAACAAATAAGCACACTTAAAAAAAAATAATAAAGACTCTACACCAAGCGTTAGAAATATCTTACCTTAACGCTTATGGTAAGCTTCTAATAATTTTACGATCTATTAATTTGCCCGTATTTTTAAGTCGCATTGAACTGATTGATATGTTTTGCATGAAGTAATGGCTGTTATAATATTCTTCCAAAAATTGGCGCATCCCCCTTTTCGCATTGTACGCTGACCTAGTCTGTCTAATTCGAACTCCATTCTGCATTCAAATGACTCGTATACTCATCCAAACAATCCTACGCCCCTTACGTTTATCGACTATTTGACCGCCTATCACCTGTATATCCCCTGAAAAATCAAATGAAACCGTGATTGTACTGAGAGAAATAAAATCCCTGCAATATATAAAATTTCCAGAATCTTAAAACCATTGCACTGCATGAGGGCGATATCCTTAACCTTAAACAACAGGTAAGTGTAATTTTATGCCTACACAAACTGTCGTAACTCTATTTCTGTCTCTATCTATCCTATATCGATGAACCGTTTTTAACAATCCCAATACCCCCAGGTAACAGCTCAATCCCTCTTGAACCACACTTGTACTAACTGAAAGCATCCCAATGCCCTCCTCTGCATAAACACGTGTGTTTGTGTGCATTTGAGCTGTTTTGTTTTTCCACCACCCCACAACATCACCGTTTTTTGTCCTACTTGTACTGTCCTCGCGGTTGTTCTTTATGGTGTCAATTGTGAAATGTCCTCTGCCATGCATCAATAAACATTCACTTAAAGTATCGAAACACAACACACTCTATCATATATAATTCATGTTTTGAAATTGAGTTGAACACAAAATACACTTTTCCGAGTAAGTACCAGTTCAAGAAGTCACCTTCTCGAGGACCACTGCACACGATGTTTAGTAACTCCCAAATCTTCCTGTGGAAATCTTCTTTTTATTAAATGGTGGGATTTTCTCAGTTTTATTTTCCTGTTCAATCGAAAATTCAATTCAAGCAACTTTACACCATCTGACGTTATTTTTTCTCTGAAAAAATAAAAACAACCAAACAGCTCATCAAGTACCAGCAAAGTTGCAACGAGGCCGAACTGCTGGCCGAGCGAATGAAGCAAACCGAACGGGAGCTGGCCAACATCAAGAAGGAGGCTAACAACTATCAGAACATGCTGCAGCAAAGCCAGGCTCAGTTTGCTACGTTGGAGAAGAAATACGGTCGGGTCAAGAAGATTCTTCGAGACTACCAGCACCGAGAGCGGGATATGGTAAGTATCGTTTTTCTCCTCTCCTAAACACAATCTAACCACCATCAATCAACGATTGCAGATCCAATTCCAAGAGTACTACCTGCAACATCTCCAGGAAAAAGACACCGAATACAACGCGCTGGTCAAGAAGCTAAAAGATCGCGTCATCCACCTGGAACAGGAACTTCAGGAAACTCAACGGAAAGCCGGATTTCCGGTGATACTACCCTACGACAGTACCAGCCTGAAGCTGACCCCGCAAATGACCCGCAAACAGCCACCAAAGCCCGTATTTCAGAAGCTGGTAACCGAACTGTCCGATACGGAATTCTCCGACCTATCACCCGACGGGGAAGGTGAGGATGGAAAGACCGCCACCGTTGAGAGAAAACTTCCCACCCAGAAGGACGACGAGTTGGACACGGCCATTCCCCAGCACGAATTGCTGGATAATTCGTTGAACAAGGGCAAAAGTGATCTGGTGGCGAGGGGAGGTCTATCCAAGCGAAGCCTTCCCGGCAAGAAAAGTCACAGCAATAGCGGTTCCGACTGTGCGCTAGACGAAAGCGAGGAGGAAATTACCGATTCCACCTCAATATCGCATGAGTATACCGGGCTCTACAGCACTCCTCAGATCATCAACAGACAACTGAATAATATGAAGAACGGTCAGGAGAATTCCGGTCTTCCAGTGTACGCTCAGGTGAACAAAGACCGCGGTGATCACCACCACAATGCCGGTCAAACTCAGCACACAACCATCCCGAACATCTACAGAAATCCCCCGTCGGACAACAACAAGCTCAACTCGAGCTATGGTTCCGATCTGAATGCCTCCTCGTACGATAGCGATCTCGGCTCGTCCACCGACAAGCTAAAGGACAGCGGAGTTTCGAGCGAAAGTTGGATGTATCCATCCAGACGGCCTAAGGGACTGAAGGGCATTACGCCACCGATGCTGGCGGAGCAACTTAGGAACGGCTGGCCGAGAGGCGAACCCTGATGATGGCTCCTCGCGGGACTCGAGTGACGATTACTCGGAAATCAATCAGCGACACGTTAGCCCTGCCGTTTCGCTCTCGCAGAATCTTCTCGTAGAGATCAAGAAAGCCGTCAACGAAGCACAACCGAAAGGTAAGACCCAAACTCGACCCAATCTGCGTGTTGTGTTCTCTCAGTGTGCGTTTTTTGCTTCGATCAAAATTTTGCAACCAACCTATCTTGGAACCTTTCAAATCACAGCTACCTAGCGATAGGTGTTGTGTAATGCATCATTTGCTCATTTGGCGCTAACCGTGCTACATATTTGCCAGTAGAGAGAGCCAAAAGATAATTGTAGTTCTTTTGGTGTTTTTTTCTTTCTTTTCCACTTTCTCCTTTCGGAATGCGGACGTTGCAGTGAAACACATTCTTCCACAAAATCTATCTCCTCCAGGAAGTAGCAGTCCGTGGCAGCAACAGCCGCAGCAGCAGCACCAGCCGCAGCAAACGCCCTCGCAGCTGGCACAAGCCGGATCCGGATCGCAGGGTCCACCGTCGCCGTCGAGTGTCTCCAGTGGTTCAACGTCCCCGGGGGCGTACTCGCCGAGCCGAACGTTGGATCTCTCGGGATCGACGTCGAGCTTCTCGAGCGATCGCATCCGGGACTCGCACCAGTGGAAGAGCGGACCCGTCGAGGAGTGGTCCAACGAGCAGGTGAGTTTGTGTCGTGGGGCTTTGGGTTGATTGAGTTTGAATCTTAGTTCCAATTCGAGATTTCAAGAATTGGGGTCCCAGTTGATAAGAGAAGAAGTTTTTCAAGCACGCGTTCGTTCTAGAAATGTAATGTGAGGAGTTATATCAGTATCATCAAACTGAGTTTTATGTGGTTAGAAGGCAAGGGGTGTATGTGACAAAATGATCCAAATTGTGTGTAAATTATGCCTGAACGAGTTAACTAGCCTCCCTGTGCTATCAATAGCAGTAGGCTATGATTTATATATGTAAGGGTATCTTCAACGGCGGTCCAAATCGTGGTTTTGATTTTTATTTTTAGACCAAACGTAAAAACATCACTGCACCGGTGTTGTAAATTTTGTTTTATACTGGATTTAGTTTGCATAATTTTAAATCTGGTACCTATTTGTTTTGATCTATTTTTGCTGCAACTTTGAACAAGAAGAATATCATTCCAAAACAGTACCCACTACTTGATATTACCAATTATTGAGTAAAATTTCAGCTTTATTAATTTATTAATTTTATTGAGTATATTCTGAGGTATATTTGTGAGATGAAAAGTAGCCGGGTTTGGTGCGTGTGATGCTGGAACCGGCCAAAAATTTCGGATGCTGTTAATTGCCTTAAGTTGCTCCCGGTTCTAGCGAATTTTTTTTTTTCGTTTCATTGATGATTTCCGATGATATCTTGAAGATAGATAAAATTTGATTTTTCCAAAAATGCTTTTTAAATATTATAATTTTCAATTGCATATGCTGCAGCTTTCAGACAATCCTATGAACTTTTTGGCAGTTACGTGAATTAGTCATAACCTTATATGAGTTTCTAGAAACTGCACGAACTTTTTAAAAATTATTTTCTGAATTATGAACTTCGGAATATCAATGAAGATTGGGTAGAAATATAATGAACTGGACAGAAGTTGATTAAGCTTTTCGAAAATTTACTGGAAGTTTCAAGATAATCATGAAGTTTGCTCGCTCTCCTTTTTTTTCATGATTTTCTCATGATTCAGCATTATATTACAAATATTTTAATAATTTTATCTTATGAAAAAATCCTTGAAATGTTTCTTAAACTTTTGAGAATGCTCAAAATTCCAAAATTTCTGAATATCTGGTAATTTCCCTGGGGAATCCCTGGAATCTTTGGGGAAGTGCTCAGAAATTTATGGAAGATTCCAGGACTTCTGAGAAATTTCCTCAATTTTCTAGGAAGTACCCTTAGCATTTGAGAAGTTCTTTGAGAGCTCCATGAACCTCTGGACTGTTCTCTGGATTTCTAGGACGTTCTCTGAAAATCTGAGATGTTCGTTGAGCATCTGGAAAGTTTCCTGATCTTTGGGGAAGTTCCCTGATCTTTGTGGACGTTTGCTGAAGTTCAGGGAAGTTTTCAAGCTGAACTTCAAGGAACTCCTACAAGTTTTCTGAACTTCTGGAAAGTTTCGGGAACTTATAAGAGGGGTTCTCTGAACCTCTAGGAAGACACGTGAACTTTTGAAAAGCTTCATGAATTTCTGACAAATTCCCTGAACTTTGTGAAGTTTCCTGAGCTTTGTGAAGTTTCATGAAACTCTGGGAAGTTCCCTGAATATCTTGGGTAATTCCATTACCTTCAGAGAAATACCCAAAAAAAATTGCTAAATTTTCCGAAGTTTTGGGAAGCTCCCTGAATTTCAGAATAGCCTGAACGTTTTTCTCATAACACTTAACTTTTCGGAAGTTTCCTGAACTCATGTGAAGCTCCCTGAATTTCTGAAAAAAAATCCTGAATTTCTGGAAAATACCATGAATTTCTGGAAATTACCCAGAATTTCAGGGAAGTTACCTGAACTTTTGGGAAGAACCCTTAACTTATGGAAAGTTCCCTGGTTTTCTGTAAAAATCTTTAATTATCTGGAATGTTCCCTGAATTTCTATGAAGTATCCTGAACTTCTGATGAGTTTTTTGAGTTTCCGGGAAGGTCAATGAATTTATGCGTTTCTTCGAACTTTCATACATCAGTTTCTTAACCTCTTCCGGTGTTGGGGTACGCAAATACTGCGGACCGTAAGTCTTCAGAATAGATTTGCAAAAATTCCACATGGTTAGCATGTTGGTTGACTGCCCAATTTTTACATTTTTGTCGAGAAAACTAACTGAGAAACCGTACGCCAACATTCATAAGGCTGCAGTACATTTTCGTAACGGGCTCAGGTCGACTTTTCCAACTGCATTGCAACTTAGTTGCAAAAAGTCATTAAATGACTCTAGTTGTCGTATAATGCCCAGGAACACCTGCCTTGAAAGTGCTTCTCGCCGTCGGATGGCGTGTCGCATTATTATTATCTGCATTATCTAATATCGTTTAAATTAAATGCATGCACTCACACACTCACGTGCAACCAAACGAAAGAACAGGTAGTCCTTGCCGTCAGCTAACAACGTACTACTGGCATTAACAATTATTTGGTCAAATCAATCAATGGCAAACATTTTGCGAAAAATCTGCGATCTCTGAAAAACATACTCCTGATCTTTGATGTTGAATGATTGACACGTTGACAGGCGTTGGCCGGTATAAGTATAAAGTTGTTCCAAAAATAGACCACCGCTGAAGATGCTCTAAGTTTCGGAGATAATAAATTGGGCATCTGGAAGAGATAGACGTGTCTCTTTACTACTGTGTTAAAAGTTATTTCTAAGTAAAAGGTATTTCTAAGTTTTTTAAGTACCACATCTGACGACAAGCGGATGGGACCCGCAATCCGTATTCGTTAAGTATGAAAAAAAAGCAACATCAATGTGCAGTTTTGCATTCAGTTCTACATCGAACATTTATTGATTTAATTAGATTTACCTATTTAGCCATAATTTACGAGTCAACTCTTCGAAGGCACGAAGCCGCTGCTGTTACTCAAAAATAGATTCTTCCGCTGCCGTAGAGCAGGGACAGGCATAGAGCCGCTCAAAGGAAACCGAGGCGTGAAGCCGCTACATTAAAGCGAAAAAGTCATACAGCCGCTGCGTAAAAGCTTATTCAAATGTTGAAATGTTGATAGATTTTTGCAGCAGCAATATATTATCGATTATACCACTTGGTGAAGAATGCAAGCGAAAGGAGTCGTAAGCTGGAATCCAAGAAACGCTCCGAATACAGTTTTTCGTGGTTACGGTCGAAATGCAAAGCCATTCGTTGTGTCTCGTGTGTTCGCAAGGTTGGACTTTTTGTGGTGGATCCAGCTATCAACAGAATCACGTCCATTGGGGGAAGGCCTTTCCCGAAGATGAAGAACGTGCAGCTTAGAATTCCAGTGAACCTCACCGTGCATTGTCGAATCGAAAAAAAGTTGGATCAACTTTTAATGGCTGACATCTTTGAACCAGTGGTAGGGGTGGGTCTCTCCTTTGGTAATCATTGTCAAAGATTATGGAGAACTTCGTCTGTGTGTCGAAATACGATGTGCTAATCAGGCCATCATGAGAGAACATCACATGATGCCCACTTTCTAGAGTTTTCTGTCACGATTCAAGTCATCCCTATTTTCCAGCCGTCTGGATATTAAAGACGCATTTCACCAGATTGAACTGGATGAAGCATCTCGATCTATTACAACCTTTATTTGTCATAAAGGATTGTACAGATATAAAAGGTTGGTATTTCGTGTACTCCCAAAATGTTTCATACAGTCATGGAATAGATTCTTGCCGGCTGTGATAATATTATTAATCATCAATATTGACGGTATAGTAGTATCTGGAGAAACTGAAGACGAACATAATGCGGCTTTGAACATAGTTCTTTCAGGTTAGAAAGATCTTAATATTATGCTGAACAAAGATAAATGTATCTTTAAAGTACGACAAATAGAGTTTTTGTGCCATATTATTTCTGCTAACGGAATACATTCAACGGAGTCAAAGGTGCAGAAATTTCGTGAACCTCGTTCTCCGGACGAAGTTAGAAGCTTTTGGGCCTCTTCACGTGCGTTGGGAAGTTCATCCCAGCTCTAGCAACAATTATTGCGCCTTTACGAGAACTGATATGCAGTAGCAATAGGTTCAACTGGATGAAGGATGTATCAAGTATCCAGTACGTTCTCTTCTCCATCGCCCGACCTCGGCAGTCGGTCGGGAATAGGCTCAGATGATCCTATACCTGACTTACGCTGATCAGGTTCTGAACACGGTTCCCCATGAAAAGGCCATGTCAACTTGCATGGCCTCCCTGCTTGCCTTCAAGCTTGCATAGATAACCGTGGGGTCACTATAGTGACTACTCTACGTGGGCGGGGAAAGCGGCTAGAGGGTAATACCTCAGGAACGACGAAACCCCAGGAGAAAGCGAATCCGTTCGCTAAAGGTGGCCTAATGAGGTCCGAACTCATCCGGGCCATGGAGTGGATGCGGGAAACCCTCTCTAAAATAATGGAGGTGTCCGAGCAGTTGGATGCGATCATCAACTTTACGTCATCGCGCAACAACATTGCTAAGGACTTGAAACGTAGCCTCCATAGGCTACGCATGACAGTGCAGGCTGCCTGCAAGGAGAGGGAAGAGCTGAAAGTCAAGCTCCTAGCCGAGCAAAGTGCCAAAGAGTTGGCACGGCTAGCAGCCACAGAAAGGGCGAGAGAGATAGCCTCGAAGCAGACTCAGACGGAAGAGTCCATCTCAGTGGGAGAGTCCACCCCATCTTCCAATGTACTAGGCAGTTCCCAGGCGAATCGGTGCCTGGCGCTTCCAAGAAGTGGATAGTGTCGGACGCCTCCATAACACCGAACTCGGTTCAATTTTTTACCGAACCACATCGGTTACCCACAAGAAACCGAATAAATCGTTTATCTATATACTGTTTTTTTTTTGAGTCAAACCTGAATTTCGGTTTCTATATGATATATATTTGATAGATAAAAAAGAAAAATGAACCGAATAGTACGATAAAGCAGGGATATTCAAGAGTTCGGTCCGCGAAAACCGAGAAAACTTGGTAAACTGAACCAAGCATTCTCTGAATATTCTTAAACGTCAAACACTTCACTTCGAGTCAATTCCGGGACGGCTATGTCTACCGAAAAACTCGGTTATCTTAGCTGACCCGATAAGACCTGAAAAATCGTCAGCCTGTAAAATATAGAGACTATAATAGGAGAATGCACGTTTAAAGCATAGACTAACTCTAAGACCAGTAGGTCCCATACAAAAACGATTTTTATCTTGGCTCAGTCAGTACTAGAACATCGTCCCAAGCTCGGTCCCAAGCTCAATAATGCACCCCTTATAATCAACTCACATGAACACACTCTCAAATACTCTGTCAAAATAACACAGCAAATCAAAACAAAGGAGCAACTATGTATAACAAGGTGCTGGCTTCAAGGTGTAATTCGGACCAAGGGGTTCTACAACAGTGAACCAATTTCAAATCGCTAGCTACATATTGATTGTTGTTTAAAGGGTGAACACGAAATTATTGCGATACATTCAACAGGGCATAACTTTTTTACCATTGGGTAAAAATCAACCAAATTTTGCACACTTTCTTATTGATGTGTATTGTTTACATGCTGTCAAACTCGAAGTCGTGTTTTTCGATTCAACGAAAATGGAGGTGAACCAACGCGAGTCGAAAGAACAAATTCTTTCCAAACACCTGGAATTTCCTGACCTGTCGCACCGGCAGTTGGGAAAAATGTTGAACATTCACCATTCAACCGTCTCCAGAGTGTTGAAGCGGTCCAAAGGAGCTGGAAAAAAACCCGGGACCGGAGAACAAAAAGACGGAGGGAAAGGTGAAGCGGATGATTAAAGCAAATCCCAACGTCTCAAGCCGTGATTTGGCTAAAAAGATCGGCATGTCGCAGAGCTACGTCCAGAATGCAAAGAAGGAAGCTGGACTACATACATACAAGGTACAGAACTTCCCGAACCGCGATGAGCGGTAACAATCGACGGCTAAAACTCGGGCACGGAAGTTCTACGAGAAGATGCTGACAAAATATGGCTGCTGTTTGATGGACGACAAAACGTATATAAAAGCCGATTTTAAGCAAATTCCGGGGTTGGAGTTTTTCACCAGCAAGAGCAAGTTCTATGTGGACGACAAATTTAAGAAGAAGAAAATGTCTCATTTGGCAGGCCATCTGCTCTTGCGGACTGAGGAGGGAACCTTTCGTGACAAAGGGCACAGTAAATGGCGAGATCTACAAATCTGAGTGCCTCGAGAAGCGCCTTTTGTCGTTCTTGCAGCAGCACGACGAAGCTCCGCTATTTTGGTCAGCTTTGGCATCATGCCACTATTCTAAAAGTGTCCTGGAGTGGTATGAGGCCAATTCTGTCCATTTTGTTCCAAAGGACATGAATCCGCCAAACTGTCCGGAGCTGCGCCCGGTGGAGCAGTACTGGGCAATGATGAAGCGGGAACTTCGGAAGAGCAAGAAGACAGTCAAAGACGAGAAGGACATGTTAAGAAAATGAAAAAAAAAAAAACTGAGAAACTGGTACCGGATGAAACTGTAAAGACTTTGATGGAGGGCATCAAGCGAAAATGCGTTCAATTTTACACTCAAGGCTCCATCGATTAACTTTTTGAAGTATTTCTGAAGTAAATATATCTATAAAACTACCCTAAAATTTTGGTTTGATTCTAAACATTATAAGAAAATTGGCATGACATTTTCGGTGTCGCAATAATTTTGTGTTCGCCCTTTAGTAATGTTTGAGGATTGTTTGCATCAATAAACAATGTAACAGACAAAACTGGTTTTATTTCTATGAAATTCGAAGCTATTTCAACCAAAATTCCAGTTCTGCCATAAAGAACCGAATTGTTTGACAGCGTTCGGTAATATACAGGAAACCGATGTTTTATGGTTTCACAATTCTACCTCCTTACACAAACGACGCTGCAACATGTTTGAGCACGTTTTGACAAATACACGTAACACTTGCAGTGGTCATGATTTCTGGCTCATGAAAATGATTACGCTGAATCATGATATTGATCATTTCGGTCATGATTCATGATTTATAGTCATGATTTCATAAAATAATATGGCTTCTGGTTCCATGATCTGCAAATCATGAAAACGGTATCAAATTTGTTTCCGTGTAGTTTCCCAATGATTGTTGCTCACAAGTAAACGGTATCCGTTCCGTAGCAGGAGTCAAAACATAAAAATCGTTCATATTGGATTTGGCTCTCAAAAATGTAGTAGGCCTTCGTAGAGACTTTTTTCTTATGGAAAAATCCAGGTAACGCAAAACTGAGGTAAAACGTCGTAGATGGCGCTCGTTTAAAATTGTTTTTCGAGCTGCCCAAGCAAAGTAATTGGTGATAAACATACAAGAAAATCGACTATAATGACGATACTGACGAATCCCATACAGTTTGGAAAATAGCTAGAAAGTTATTATCAATTTCAGTTATAGATACTACGATGTTTAACCTCACTTTAGCTTTACTTGGATAACTCAATCTCATGGTACTCTGTGAAATTCCCCATTACAAAGGTAACCAAACAATCTTTAACCGCATTGCATTCTTTCCCCCCTCGACAGGTCTGCCAGTGGTTGCTCGGCATCGGTCTTGAGGTGCACATTCCAGCCTTCGTGAAGCACTCAGTCGAGGGTGGAGCGCTGCTGCAGCTTGAGAAACCGGACTTCAAGATCCTAGCCGTCGGCGGTGAGGACAAGAAGCATCTCAAGCGTAACATCAAGGAACTGCGGCGGCTAAACGAGAAGGAGCGCAAACAGAACGAAAAAGACCGACGGGAGCGGGAAAAACTGATCAAGAAGGCCGAGAAGAAAGCCGAAAAGGATCAGAAGAAGAAGAAGTAAGCCAAAACGAACACGACGGAAGCAGTGGTCGGAATCGATTTTTTTACTGTGCATTTATCTCAGAATAACAGAATAACATAAACATTTAAACAAAATACTTATCCTGATCCGGATGGTGGATGGTGGCGTGAGAAGAGCTACTAGAGCTCCTGCTCGTGTTAGGCTATTTTGTAAAACAAAACCTAGAGAAACCAACTCAAACAGGATACTAAATTCTAGTACGTAGCACGATAAGAAGTGCGTAGCTGAATGAGACTTTTTTTTGTTTGATATTTCTTTGACATCTTAATTTTTGTTTGTCACTTATTTTTTAGTTCTACAACAAATTTGTTTGTTAGATAGCTTGTTTATATAGTACTAGTGATTGATAGAGAAAAAAAACAACTTTATTTATACGATCAATAAATTAGTAGTAATTCAATATGGACAAAACAAATACACAAACAATAATTAGTTGTTAGTCTGTTAGCATGGGATGCCGCTGAGCGGGAGCTCGGCAGAGCAGAGATTGTCCTTTGTTTCCCATTACAATGGGAATCATCAGTTAGTTGTGTACCATATAGAACCGTGGTTAGGTGCGTGAAGTTTTCTTTAGTTTTTTAAAGTTACAGCCCCTTTTCTTTTAGTTTATTTGTGAATCTAAATTATTTATTTGAACTTATGCATAACATTCTTTACAATCAATACACAACATACATAAAAAACATCATACAATCACATTCATACACACAAACAATCAACACGAAAGAAGGGAATAACACAAAAGCCATTCGTCGTTTTCGATAGTCTACTAGTTTTATGATAAAACAAAATATTTCGAAAATGGTAATACAAGAAAATACGAAGCAAGAATAAAAACAAAAACATTTGTACTAAGTGAATCGTAATGAAACCTGTTAGCGAAAGTGTAGTTGCTATGAAAATTAAATAATGTAATACAAATAAAGTGAAATCACCGATGAACGTTTGCGACGACTCAGTTCTATGTTTTACAGGTACCTACATACGTAGCGTATTTCTTTCTTTTTCGTTAGTGTTTAGAAATACATTTTACGTCAATGAGTCAAGTCGATGGGTAGAGAAATAAAATAAGGAAATTCAAACAAGAACAGCAATGAAGAACTGGTATAACGAAGAGACTAAGGGGCACGAAGGGGGAACAGCCAGGAGGGTGTAAAAGTGGTCAATCATGAGATTTGAATGGATGGCGTGAGAGTAGGTGTGGTGTGTTTTGCATGAGCGTGTATTAATGTATTTATTATTTATACATAAAAATGCAAATAATTTAGATTTTTTAGGACAGCAAAAAATAAGAATACACACTTGAAACCAAACTATTGGAGATATACTGTGGAATATGAAAAGCGTGCGAATAAAAGTATGGAAATGAAGTTTATTTTTTATATTTTTTATATTGCTTTATCTTATTTTCGTTTTCTTCTGTTCCGAATTTCTAACTGTTTAGTTTTCGCCCTGTTTTAATGAATTCTTTAACTCCTTGCCGGGAGGGTAATTGTTTGCTAAGGTTTTTCGGTTTAGTGGTATATTATATGCAATTCTAATGTTATTTCCGTTTTGGTTACTTGGCTGGATTATTTGGCAACAACTATTGGTTGCCAATTCCCATATTGCGATTAGATCACCTCTTCATGGTGCGATATGGTGTAAGATCTTTCCGTCGACGCCATGTTTTACTCCAACTGGTAAAGTCAGTGTTCGTGAGCAGGAAGAAGAGGCTGAAAACCAGCGGAAAGTGTAGATGCGCTGAACCAGTGTTGCCAGGTGGCAAAGTTGAAAATGGAGCGAATTAAGTCGGCCATTTTGCTTGGTGGTCATGATTTCAACAAATTCACACACCATGCCTTGAAGCTGTACTTGAAGACAGCCGATTCACAAAAGAGGACAGAATTCGAGCCGAAATTCATTGAATGTGAAGAACTGTATGAGTTTGTTAGAATTTCAGTGAGCGAGATGATACAACAATTCGAGGACAAGTAAAAGGACATTGCGGATGCAGCTGCTTTGCAGAGAGAAAATCAGTTTTTGGCCATGAAATTTCCAGCGGCCATAGGCGAACGTGCTGGTACGAGCTTCAGCAAACACCGTTGCCAACTTTTGACGGTCGGTACGAGCACTGGTACAAGTTCAAGGCGAGATGCTGCGATATTGTTGACCGGTGTACTCATGATTCGCCAGCGATGAAGCTCCATTAATTGGACAAGGCGTTAGTTGGAGATGCGAAGGGGGCAATCGATGAGCAAACCCCCTTAGCAATAATTACGATGGCGTGTGGAGAATTCTGATTGACCGGTATGAGAACCTTTCGATGGTGATCTATGGCCACGTAACAAGGTTGCTGAACCAGAAACCGATGGCTAGAGAGTCGTCACTTGAATTGCGAAATCTGATCGATGAATGTACGAAGTTTCACAAACTTAAGATGGATAGTATGTCCGAGGCCATCGTAATCAGGTTGCTGACGTCGAAGTTGGATCTGACTACCCGGCGAAGCTGGGAAGCATCATGCGAATACAGTAAGCTACCGGTGTACATGGACACGATTGCATTCCTGCGAAGGCACTCTCACGTCCTGGAGCGATGTGAGCAAAACGTTACTTTAACGAAGAACAAAGCTGTCACACTCAAAATCCAGACGCCTACTGTCACTAGTAAGACCCACACTGTGATGACCAGGCGTATGACGGATGCCCTGTGTGCGATATTGCACATTCCATTGAAACATGCGGAGTGTTCGAAAACTCAAGGTTGATGAGCGGTACATAAAGGCGAAACAATTAGGGCTGTGCTTTGGTTGCCTGCAACGAGGACATCGAACGACTACCTGTAAGAACAGCAAAACATGTCCAAATTGAACGAAGAAGCATCATGCATCCGGAAGAGAAGCAGTCTGTTACCCCTGAAGCACAAGCACCTGAGGCAGTCCAGGAGAAAAGCGCAACTCAACCGTCGACTGCACCGAAACCACGATTCCTATTATGTCAATGCAGACGAAGCAGGTGTTGTTGGCAACAGCAGTGGTGATGGCCTACGATTCCAATGAAGAAGCGCACAAGTGTCGTGTGCTACTCGATTCCGGAGCGATGACCAACTTGATGTCGACTAGAATGGCGGAGTTGCAGCGACTTCGGAAGGAGAGTGCAAATGTCTCGATGGATGGAGTTAACGGGATGAAGACAATAGTGAAATACAAGGTGAAGCCAAATTGGTATCCAGAACAATCAAATTTGAGTCATCGTTGGATTTTCTGACTGTCCCGCGAGTAACAGGCGCATTGCCGGCAATGAAGATTGACCCGCAGAGCTGGAACATTCCTGATTCGGTGCTGCTAGCTGATCCCGACTTCCACGAGCCAAGTCGCATTGACATGCTAGTCGGAGCGGAATTATTTTTCGAATTGCTGCAAGAAGGTCAGATTAGATTGTCCTCACATTTGCCATTGCTACAGGAAAGTCAACTCGATTGGCTGGTCCGGTGATCGACATGGCTACGATCGACACTGTAAAAGTATGCCAAACTGGGACATCGGTGAAAAACGATTGACGGTGAAGCGTCACTTTTGCCAGAGGACAAATGTGAGATAAACTTCCTGGAGACACGCAGTAGAACCAAGAATGGCCGTTACGTAGTGAATTTGCCATTCCGTGAAAATGTTGGAGAGCTCTGTGAAATCCGGGAACAAGCGTTGCGACGATTCGTGGCGTTAGAGCGCCGCTAGGAGAAACAGCCAAAGTTGAAACAAATGTACGTTGACTTTATCACCGAGTATCAGGCGCTAGGACATTGCCGAGAAGGCTGAGCTCGAAAGGCTGTATTTTGCCTACTATCTTCCGCACCATTGCGTGATGAAGCCCGATAGCTCTACAACAAAGCTGAGAGTGGTGTTCGGCGTTTTTGCGAAGAGCACAACAAATTTGTCACTGAATGGTGTGATGGAGATTGGACCGACTGTGCAAGATTCTGTTACATCAAGGCAAACCATGATTTTTCATCATTTTCAGTAAAATAAAACATCGAATCATTCTATGTTCAACCTTCAAATCAAGAAGTTGTTTATTTCTAAGGACTTATCATTTGGCGACGAGAATTAAGAATCCACGAAGATGCCAGGAGGAGATCATTATGAAGATGGAATTCAAGAAGTTATTCTTCAAATTACCCAGCTTCTACAACGAATGGCAGAGCAGCAGCAGAATCCAAACATCAATCCCAGGAGCAGATTTTGGAATCACTCTCTTCAAACATCACCGAGTTTGTCTTCGACGAAGAAAACGGAGTTACGTTTGGACGTTGGTTGGACCGCTATCAAGATCTCTTCGAGAACGATGCCCGCCAGTTGGAAGATGCCGCCAAGGTCCGTCTTCTTCTCCGTAAGCTAGACACTCCTTCGCATAGCCGTTACCTCAATTACATTCTACCAAAGCTTCCGAAAGATGTCACGTTTGATGACACCGTCAAGATCCTCAAAAAAAATCTTTGGAGCTCAAACATCCACATTTCGGAAGCGGTTCCAGTGTCTTCAACTAGTAAAGAGCGAATCTGAAGACATCGTCAGTTATGGTGGAAGCGTGAACCACGCCTGTGAAGACTTTCAGGCCCAGAATCTCACCTTGGACTCATTTCAAGTGCCTCATTTTTGTCAGTGGACTGAAATCTTCAAATTAGGCCGACATCCGAGCGAAACTACTTTCAATCCTGGAAAACGAGAAGCCTGAATCACCAGCCACTATTCAGTCGTTATTTGACAAGTATCAGCGCCATGGCAATCTGAAGGACCAGTATCATCGAACAGCAAACCAGTTCGAAATCAGCAGTTCACGCCGTCAGGGACAGGAAGAGTGCAGCGTATCAGCAAAGTTTCGGAACATTCGTATGATTTGATTTTTAAAAGAGCAGATCCCCTAAAGGCTTCCTGCAACATTTTCAACGATTCCGCACAAAGAATTTCGTTGGTAACACAAAGTTTCAAACAAACTATTTGCTCAAAAAAATGATTCATGGTGAAATACGACAAAACGCAAAACTTGTCTGACGTAAATAACCGTCAGACAAACACTAATGCTTCGATCACGCTCAATTTCTGACAGATTGAGAAAAAATAAAGTTAACGGATCGGCCGAGGGTGGTTCAATCACAAATTCCCGGTACATTTTGATCATAGTAAACTACTGCGAGAGCTTGTGAGAAGTCTGTGGAAGTTTCCAATCTATTTTTCAATATTCATATTGGGAAAATAGTTAACCAGCAGCTGGATAGTCATGGCGAAAATGGATATAATATTTGGCTAAGGAAGAACCAGTACAATGGGCCCAAGCTTAATGAATCGCCCCTAAAACATAACTCACTTTGAAGAATCTCTCAAACATTCTGTCAAAAAAAAACAGCGAATCAGAAAAAAAAAACAAAGATTCTAGTACAAAAATGCGCAAGATTGTATTGCAAGGTACAAGGTGCAGGGTGTGTTTGGGACCAAGATGTTCTACAACAGTGAGTCAATTTTGAATCGCTAGTTTCCTATTGACTGTTGAGTTAACCCTGTTACAGTTAGATAGGTCGATTTTTCGAAGTTGTTGATCAATGCCATCATTTTCTCGGCAAGGATCCCTACTAAGCCCTCCTTTTTTTTCATTATATGATTTTGTGTACTCAACCCAAATGTATTATTTAATCATACGTACCAATCCCTTCAGGAATCCCGTACAACCCATCAAACCCCATTAGAATTAACCAACCGGCACACAATAAAATTTTCTATCCACCGTGAAACAGTGAACCAATGAAAGAACCAAAAAACAGCAACCGTTTTGCACAACAATTTTCTAGCGACTGTTTAGAGTCGCCGACACTAGTGTAGCCACAGTTTTCTGAATCCAAAATTGTTTTACTCGAGCCTCATGTAATCAACTTTTTAACCCATTCGTATGTATTGAACATTTATTCAAACACCTGATTCTAACGGAATAAGTAAATTGCGGGAACTTTTTTAAACTCAACTTTTAATCATTTACAACCAACCGATAAGATTACCGTTTAGGTCAAAAATGGTATGCTCAAACACATTTAGTCTTACGAAATAAAGAAAAATTTACATCGTGGATGGAAAATCGAAGCAAAAACCCCCGTTCTTTGAAGACGAAAACAAAACAAAAAAAATACTCCAGTTGATGAGATTATTTGGAAGTGTGACATCCACTTTTCCAATCGTCCACGTAAAACCTAGTATGTAACGGAAATAAGAAAATACGAAAACCAACAGTTAAGTGTAAAATATGCAAATTTTATTATTTGTATTGCTCTTTCCAAATTCATCATTAACAAAACAAAAAAATGTCAAACGTCATAAAGATAAAGGAAATCGTTCACTAACACTTCATATGTAATCGAAAATAAAATGAAATCTAAAGAAAACTAATTAAAAGAAATGGAAACACCGTTAATCATTGTTAAAACAAAACTAAGCATAAAAATTACATACGTGCAGAACAGGAAAATAGAGGGAATAAACTCAAACCGAAACTAATGAATCGACTCCCGCTAGTACTTAAAAGCTCAAAAAGCTGCAGGCAAAAAAAGATCCAAATTCTCCCCTAACCAAGCAAGTGGTGAGACCAAAACTCGTATTAACTAACAAATAAACGAAGGTAAGAGGATGTAGATATGAATACATACAAACAATCGTGTTTGATTGTATTTCCTTCCGGAAGGTGAATATCACATCCGAGCAATCCTTGCCTTTCCGGTTGCTGCCTACTGTCAGCTACACAGATAAAAAGAAACACTGAATTTTCTGGGTTATCTAATGCACATAAAGGGAATGCCAGATTTGGCAGAAAATAATGGGATATTTCATGTAAATTTAAGCCAGATAACGCCTGAATCAAGCCTGTTGTATGAAAGATTGCAAACAATATCATTGTTTACGCTCCTTTGGCTTGGAATTACACGAGGGGAAATTCTACGCGTTTGTTAAAAAATTTTTTTTCTGTGTATCTACACAGCAAGTGCCGCTCGTTGTTGTCTGCTGCTATTTACTAGCTGTTTTCCGTTTTTATCTTTTCACAGATTTCGGAAATTATCGTTAAGCTTCTGTTGTTTATGTTCCGGTTACTTTCTAATTTGCGATTCTATATATTGACAGGTTTGCTGGCTGGATGCTGATGGAACAGTTCAAAACAACAGCGTCGTCCACGGTGTTTGTGAAGAGCAATGTGATGCAATATCAAAAAAAAGAACAGGTTAGTTAAAGTATTAAGTATTTGTAAACCCGAAATTTCCTATGACATTTGTGTCCTATACAAATATAATCGCAAGCAACACTTATCTTATAAAAACTGACAGCAAATTGAAATTGTTTTTATCACATTTTTAAAATTATTGCTGATGTTTAAAGAGTTCTACCTACGCGCTATTATTAGGACTACTCATGTTGAGTTGAAATGTCGGTCAAAACCGAGGTTGGTTTTCTAATTTATTTTATTACTTAAAAGACCGACAGAACACATTTTTTATATCGAAACTAAAATTACTAACCAACCGATTAGAAATCTTTCAGCAACTTTGGATTCAGGAACTCAACCGCTTTCTCAAAACTGTCTCATGGACATGAGACATGGCATGCGGCACATCAAACTTCATGAATTAGCAAATCTAAGTCATCAGAAGACATTCTAATAATTTCTAACCATACATATAATATTAAAATTTATGATTTTGTAAAAATTGATCTGCAGATGACATTCTTAGGATTCCTGATCTTACTGGCCACTAGAAAAGGCCCTGCGGGATCCGAGTTTCTCTGGAAAAATTGTCATATTGAAATCTTTTCCAAAACCTGGCTTGCGACAAATTAATCTTCGTGATTTTGCAAAAATAGATCTGCGGGCGGAGGGTATTCTGAGGATTTCTTAAAGAGGCCCTGTGAGATCCAACTTCCTCCGGAATCTTCGGGAGTCACCATATTCAAATCGTTACTAAAACATGGTTTGCGACACATCAAACTTCATGATTTTGCAAAATTTTGTCTTTGGAAGACATTCTTATGTTGTGCATATAGGCACTTGTATGGCCCTGTAGGATTTCGAGTTCCTCCGGAAAGTAGTGATAACCAATTTCTTACCATACCCTAGTTTGCGACTTATCAAACTTTGTGATTTAGCAAAACTAGGTCTTCGGAGGGCATTCTGAGAAGTCCTGACCATTCTGGTCACTTAGGGAGGTCCAGCGGTATCCAAATTCCTCCGAAAAAGTTGTGATATCCAAATCTTTTCCAAAACCTGGCTTGCGACACAACAAACTTTATGATTGTGCAAAACTTTGTCTTCAGAGGACATTCTGCGAGTGTTTGACCATACTGGCCACTCAGGGAGGTTCTGCGGGATCCATGTTCCTTCAGGAAAGTAGTCATATTGAAATCGTTAAAAAAACATGGCTTGTATCATATCAAACTGCAAGAGCTTGCAAAACTTTGGCAATATCCTTTTCCACTCAGGCTTAATCAGGATCCGTGATGCTTGAAGTATCGGTTTTCGAGTCATTCAACATTTTGCGCAAACATAATTCACGCTATAGAACAAAACAAAAACAAAAACAAAAATCCTTCCTCAAATATCTTTTGACATTCGCTCTATGCTTGCCTTGGTTAGTAGTACATGCCTCAACTAAACCATTGTTTACAAAAGGGTACTGTTTAGATGTAGAAGGAGATGTTCGCTCATCACCATGAGGCACCAAGAGTGCACATTAATGTTTTTTTGCTAGAATGATAGATATGAAGAGAAAGTTATGAAAGCTCCGTCAGGGCACGGCAGATAGGAAATCAAACAGATGTTTTTGAAAGTTGAGTGAAAGGGCATCTGTCCAGTGGTACTCGAATCATGGACGTCAATCTTTGCCTAACATCCCACTGCGGGGTAGGTTGTAGCAACGGAACAAGTCCGCCACTTCAACAGGCTGGTAAAGAAACTGTCGAGCTGGTAAAGAAACGTACATTTTAGTGCATCAAAGCGTAACTAAATTCAGAAAAAGAGCATGAAGAGAACGGCTGGATTATAAAACTGAGGCGAAGTCTTTTTTGTTCAATCTATCCTACGAGCATAAGCAGTACGATAAAGTTTCCTGGAAAATGATTGGGTTGTCCTCTGAAGACAAAGTTTTGCAAAATCATGAAGTTTGATACATCGCAAGCCAGCTTTTGGTTACGATTTGAATACGGCCACTTCCTCGGAGGAACAAGGCTAGAGTGGCCAGTATGGTCAGGAATCCTCAGAATGTCCTCCGCAGACCTATTTAAGCAAAATCATAAAGTATGATGTGTGGCAAGCTAGGTTTTTGAAAAGATTCGAATATGGCCACTTTCCCGGACGAACTCTGATTCCGCAGGGCCTCCTGGCGTGGTCAGTATGGTCACACAGAATATCCTCCGAAGACAAAGTTTTGTAAAATCGTGAAGTTTTATGTGTCGCAAGCGAGGTTTTAGAAAAGATTTGAAAATTGTTATTTTCCCAGAGGAACTCGGATCCCGCAGGACCTTCCTAAGTGGCCAATATGGCCAGACACCTTCAGAATGTCCTTCGAAGACAAAGTTTTGCAAAATCATGAAGTTTAATACTTCGCAAGCCAGCTTTTGGTTACGATTTGAATACGGCCACTTTTATAGAGGAACTCGGATCCCTTAGAGCCTCTTTTAATGGCCAGTATGGTCATAAATCCCCATATAAATCCCCAAAATGTCTTCTGATTACCACGTTTTGCAAAATAATGAAGTTTGATATGCCGCATGCCATGTTTCGGATCTAAAAATATTTTGCCATCCATCCCTGGACAGGTACTTACCCCAGTACTCTCACCTTGGAATCTGAAACTTCGGATATTTTCGGAATAACCAGTGCAGATCCACAAACAAGGATAGTAGATCTATTGCAAAAAACCGCATCAAAATCCAATGGCTAACGATGGAGTATTATCAATTTTAAATTTAAACAATAATCAATAAAACAATAATCATCTAGACTATCATTTGAAAAGGGTCAAACACATTAAATTTCCCTTGACATCAGCAAAAAAGAACCAAAAGTGTACGTTTATGTAAAAGTCATTCATAACTGCTTGTTCGGATATTACTATTTTTTGGGGACGATTCAAATATGGCTTCGTATATCTTTGGGTGGGGGTGGGGTGAGGGTTGTTGACGGAAGGTCAAGAAGGAAGGTTTGTTACAGAATGTGTAAAAGGTATGGGAAAAAATGTGATATAAGGAGGGTTGACATATCTAAAAGAAAAGCGGACGTCATATTTGACTCGTCTTTAATTAGATATGCATCAAGTCTTATCAAATTAGAAAATTCTAATTTGATAAGACTTGATGCATCCATTTAAGGACATACACGATGGAATCCACTTATGGCAGGAGCGATGGCTTTCTCATCCACACATGCACATTTTGGGTTTGCTCAACAAAATATGCCAAATTAATCCACTTACCTGCAGTAAATCATTGCCATACTGCTAATAGGACAGCAGAACACAATATTTAATCAGTTCACACTGTTTATTTCACTGAAAACACTCTGAATTGATCAACTAGTGCTCATTTCCACAGAGCGGGTAATTTTTCGTCGTCTTTGTTTACCTTTTTAAAGCCAGGATCTGCCTATTATTTTCTCACAAAAAACTGTATTTCCACTTCCCGTAGCCACCTGAACACTATTTACTTTCACTAAAGGATTAATTATCATCGCACTCTTGAAAACACTTGACGAAAAATCTGTTTAATCAACGAGAATGGTGCAAAAATTCAGCAGCCGGTCTCAAAACTGCGCGTTTTGCTTTTTTCTAATTTACACTCAGCTGTGTGTAGCGCGTAGCAGAGCGCAGTGTTGTCAGCAACTGTTTGCGCTAGTGTGTTGGACTGATTAAAGGTTTTATTAACGAAGTAAAAAAATCCGCGTCTTACTAAAAGAAGAAAAGCGGCTTTTTTGCGTGTCCCACGGGCTAAAAAAGTGATAAGAAGTGCTGTTGATCCCTTATCGTGGACATTCGAAAACCCGTGGAATAGTGGTTTTACTTCACCGTCAACTGATGCTGAATTTCATCGAAAAATAAGTTCCGGAGAAGAATCTGTCGGCAGGTAGGGGAGTCTGAGTTGACTTGATCCACCTTTTTCGTTCTGCGGAAAAAAACGAAACTTGATGCGGTTTTTTCACAGGCTTAAAAATAAGCCCTTTCCAAAGTAGCCTTGATTTTTCAAATATTCAATGACCCTTAAAAATTAAAATTGTCATTATAATCAAATTTAATTGGCTTCTGTGAGGTTTTAGGACTAAATTATAAGGCGAGTTGGCGCGATACACTATAAAAATTGGACATGAAAAATTTGTTGTTAGAATAACTTTTTTTTCTTAAAAGTGCTCATATCGCGATGTATGGCAAACAAAAGTTATATTGCAAATTTTGTGCAAATTGACTTTAAATTTTAAAATACTTATTTTTAGCGTGTAAGAATTATTTTACAACTAGCTGAACCCGGTGCGAGCCTTGCAACGCATGCGACTAAATGAATGAAAAATTAATAGAATTGGCGCGTTTATGGTTTTTGTTCTGAATGAATCTGGTTAAAATATTTTTGTTTGTTTGTGTGTGTTATTTATGCAAAAAAAAAGGTTTGTGTTATTAATTTAACCCTTGGACCGGTAGTTTCTACCGGTTTTGCTTTCTGCGTAGAAGCATTTCAAAGACAAACGAAGCCGTATCCTGTCAGTTTGTACGTTATTTTCTCTTGCAATTCTTGACTAAAAAGTATATTCTGATAGAAGTTTGAACCCTTTCAAACTTCTATCAGAATATACTTCTTACCCGAGAAATACACATTTTGTTTTTAAGTTGCATGGATAATACTCATGTTTGGTTCAAATGTCTATTTCATTGGTTTTAGAGCCCTCCTTCACCCTCTCCAGAGGGACGGCGTCTTGAACCACCTTAGAAAAAAATCCTGCCCAAAAAACCCCACATGCCAAAGTTGGTTCCATTTGAAGAACTCCAATTCCAAGAACTCGAGCTTTGCAGAAATTTTGTGTTTCATTTGTATGGAAGTCCTCCCCTTCCATGCGGGGAAGGAGCTTCTAACCATCATAAGAACCTTCTCTGGCCTCAACAACCCCAACATATAGGTTTTCATAATATTAGGTATGATTCTCATATTTGGTTGACATTTGTGTCTAATTTTCATGTGAGCCCACCTCTTCCAGAGAGGGGAGGAATCTCAAACCTCCATAGAAACATTTTTTGGTTCCTAAAATCCCCACATCCAAAATTTGGTTCCATTTGCTTGATTAGTTCTCGAGTCATGCAGAATAGTGTATTTCATTTGTATCGGAGCCCCCACTTTTATGACGGGGAGGGTTCTCAAGCTACCATGAAAACCTTTTTTGGCTTTAAAAACTCACACATGCTAAATTTGGTTTCTTTTGCTTGATTAGTTCTCGAGTTGTGTAGAAATTTGTGTTCCATTTGTATGGGAGCCCCCCTTTCCAGTAAAGGGAGGGGTCTCAAACCATCATAAGAATCTTCTCCGGCCCCAAAAATCCCTGCATACAAAATTTCACGCCGATCGGTCCTTTCGCTCGCAAGTTAAATCGTGACAAAGGAAACTCCAACTCATTTTTATTTTTATAGATTTTTACAATTTTTTTTTTCATAAAAGCTGAAGCGGTTTTGTAAAAGTTACAGATCACATTTTTGTAAGTCTTTTCTTTTTTGTTATGTTGATTTAAAAAAAATCGATCAAAAAACATAAGCCCTTTTCAAATGGTAGTTTAGAAAAAGTTGCAAAGTTGCTTGAAAAGACATACACTGAAGTTTTATTTTACGCGGTTTTTTTTACGGTCCGGTCCACGTAAAAACAACCGCGTTATTTCAAAAAACAACGTAAAAAAGTCAAAGGAATAAAAATTAAATTTCATATTCATATTGAAAGGATATGGTCATAAAAATGTATTGGTGGTGGAAAAACATGGTTCCAGTAACATTGGCCACCGGGAATCTGCTACAAATGGATAGAGGTTGTTAATTCAATGTGTGAGCAAAGCAGTCCAGAGTAGTTATAGAGAGTTTTTGTCTCCGGCAAAATTTCTCAGTGTGTTATTGGTCGTCTTTTGACATAATCATATTAGTTCCACATCATGCCGCAGAGATGGCGCTGCAGTCTATCTTTTCTAAATTAAGCGCAAGAGAGTGGCCGTCTTCGGTCTTTCTTCAAATAAGGTAAAAAAAAACAAAATACAATTTACTAAATTGAATTGTTGTCAAAATTTCAAATACTACCCTACTCTCCAGCATTGGATTGTATAGCCATTTAAACCCCAACTAGCAGTTGTGTGCCCAACTAAAATAAAACACCCGTAAATCAGACCCAGGTACCCACCAAATTCAAATTGTTGTCACTCTGGCAAATATTGGCCGATTTTTGTTTTGTTTTCACCGTTAGATTAAGAAACTCATCTGCTTTATGAAAATTGGCAGCAACGTCCGTTTGGATTCATCTGGTTCCCGTAAATCCGGGTTTCCGGGGTTCGGTACGGGTACACTATTTGGGAATATCAAATGAATTTCTGGAAAAGACTGTCAAAACTTTTGGAATAATTCCTTAAAATACATTTCTATTCCATATACCTCTATATGCCCACTTGTCCCCGGACCGGTTATTCCGGAACAGGTTCCCAGAAGGCCTAGAGTGGCAATGAACATATATAGAAGGAAACCCCAGCAATATGGGTATCAACATTCAGGAAATTTCTTCAGTAAGATATCTGTCAACATTTTGTGGCCTTTTGATTACGTGTTCTCAGACTGGTTATTCCGGAACAGGTTCCGGTGGGCCTTCGAGTGGCCATAAACATTTTCAAAATAAAACCTCGGCAATATGGGTATCAAAATTCATGAAATTTCTTCAGTAGGATATTTGTCCACAAACCAGTTTTCCGGAACAGGTATTCGTGGGGCCTCGAATGGCCATGAACATATTTAGAAGGAAACCCTAGCAGTATGGGTATAAAAATTCATGAAATTTCGTCAGTAAGATATTTCTCAACGATTTGGGGGCATTTGATGATTTGTCTTCGGACCGGCCATTCCGGATCAGATTCCCGTGAAGCCTCGAGTGGCCATGAACAAATTTTAAAGGAAACCTTGGCAATGTTTGGCATACGGGAAACTGTACTAGGATGACCGTTACGTTGATAAGTCGTCAGATGTCCATAAAACGTTGAGAATATCCTACTTAAGAAATTTCATAAATTTTGATACCCATATTGCCAGAGCTTTCTTCTAAAAATGTTTATGGCCAATCGAAGCCATACGGGAACCTGTTCCGGAATGACCGCTCCAAGGACAAATCATAAGATGTTCACAAAACGTTGAGAAATATCCTACTGAAAAAAAAGTCATGAATTTTGATACTCATATTGCCAGTGCTTCTTTCTGAATATGTTTATGGCCACTCAAGGCCTCACATGAACCTGTTCCGAAATAAACATTCCAGGAACAAAAAATCAAATGGCCTTAAAACGCTGACCAATATCGTACTGACGAAATTTAATGAATTTTAATACTCATATTGCCAGAATTTCCTTCTGAAATTTTTCTGGCCACTCAAAGCCTGTTCCGGCCACAGGGAACCTGTTCCGGAATAATCAGTCCGAGGACAAATCATCAAATGGTCGCGAAACGTTGACAAATAACCTACTGAAGAAATTTCCCGAATTTTGAATATATCGTCAGGGTTTACTTCAGAAAATGTTTTTGACTACTCCAGGCCACACGGGAACCTGATTCGGAATGACCGGTTCAGGGACAAACGGTCACTCCAAGGCCTACTTGTCTGGTGAACTAAGGATTACAAGCAACAAACGCTTGCGAAAATTTCAAGCAGTTCGATACACATATTGTTATGGTTCCATTGAAAAATGCCTATGACCAGCCACGGACCCTTGGGGAACCTCCTCCGGACTGGCCACTTGAAGTATCATACATCTGATGGACCCAAAACACGAAAAGTCAATCTGCTGAAGAAATTTTAAAAAGTTGGATACCCATATTGCTGGATTTCTACCAAAATCCACGATCAGTATCATTACATCAGTACATATAATAAACTGTAAAAAACAATTTTTCTAGTTCTCAAAATTATTGTTCAGAGGCTTATAACGCGGGTTTATTGCGTCGTTTTTTTAAATAACGGACCGCGTAGTAAAATATCTTTTCCAAATGAAGCTTTAGAGAGTTGCCGTTCTCAGTAAAGTTGTTGAGAATGTAAAATATAGTCACTTGACATTATCAGATTAGTTCCAAATTGCGCCGCCATCTAAATTGCCAAACCGAGCTTTAGGAAGGTGCTGTCTTTAGCAAAGATGTTAATTGTATATAATAAAGGCATTCAAAATAATCACGTTAGATCCAGATCGTACCTCAGAGATGGCGCTGCCATATTTGCGGCATAAATTAGAACTAATATGACAGTGTCAAAAGACGACGAATGACATACTGAGAAATTTTGCCACGGACGGCAACTCTCTAGCACTTCATTTGGAAAAGATAATCTGCATCGCCATCTCTACAGTATACATCATGTGGAACTAATATAACAACGTCAAACGACGCCGAACAACATACATACTGAGAAACTTTGCCGAAGACGGTAAATCTCTAGCGCTTAGTTTAGAAAAGATAGACTGCAGCACCATCTCTGCGGCATGATGTGGAACTAATATGATAATGTCAAAAGACGACGAATGACATACTGAGGAACTTTGCCGAAGACGGCAAATCTCTAGCGCTTAATTTAGAAAAGATAGACTGCAGCGCCATCTCTGCGGCATGATGTGGAACTAATATGATTATGTCAAAAGACGACCAATGACACACTGAGAAATTTTGCCGAAGTCAAAAACTCTCTATAACTACTCTGGACTGTTTTGCTCACACATTGAATTAACAACCTCTATCCATTTGTAGCAGATTCCCGGTGGCCAATGTTACTGGAACCATGTTTTTCCACCACCAATACATTTTTATGACCATATCCTTTCAATATGAATACGAAATTTAATTTTTATTTCTTTGACTTCTTTTACGTTGTGTTTTTAAAATAACGCGGTTTTTTTACGTCGTTTTTTGAAATAACGTGGTTTTTTTTACGCGGTTTTTTTACGCGGTTTTTTTACGCGGTACCATTACCGTCGTAAAAAAAACTTCAGTGTACTCTACCCACCCACAAAGTTTTACTGGATTCTGAGAGGGTGCTGCCAATCATGAAGACGAGTTGGCGTGAAATTCGTCATAGCATTAGTTCCATCATAGCATTCAATGATGCACTAGACGTAATGCATATGCCCTATATATGCATGCTATTATAGCCTCGTGGTTTCTTGGGTTCAGCTTTTCAGCTTCTGAAACCAGTTAAACGAAAATAATGATACTGAGTCGAAATGGTTACTCATAAGTGCGTGTCATTGACAGATCAATATAATATGTCCATCAACAATTCTAACTACATGCCTTACCTATAAAACCAAACTACATTAGTTCTAATTTCACCATCTTGGTGGAAAATAACTTGTTTTTTTTTATTGAAATCACAGCAACCGTAACGTTTGCTTGCTGAGATGACTTAGTGAAACATCCTCCGACTCTTGACAACAAAGAGTAATTTTGGCTGAGATCTCGGCAAAATAAGTTTGCAGGAAGAAAAAAAAAGTGCACTCTTTTTTGTTTCGAAGATGTTTAACGAAAAACATCATGTGGCTGTTGGAGAGTAGATTGCGAATAATTGCTACCGCTGCCTTTATCAACGCCACGTTTTTGCAAATCATGAGATGTGGTACGTCGCGTGATGAGCGGACTGGATGCCGAGTTTTCTTGCGTGCTGGTGAGTAAAAGTTTGATTTTGTTTTCCTCCTAGTAGATTAGACTACTAGAGACTACATGATGTCACCGCTTGAAGTATCGTGAACCTCTTTTATTTTTTCAATTGATTACTATTTTTGTGACGTGGGTAAATGTGAAACAGTGGAAATTTGCGCAGAGTTGTTTTGAAAAGTCAGTTTTATACGAATCTATTTTCCTCGCCACTAAGAAACCGTCACTATTATTGTTCTAAAATTATTCCACTATCAGTAAACTATGCTTACGTCTATCCCCCTTGGAGAGCTTCTTATCAACATGAGCGTTAATATTTTAATTAATAAAACTCGCAATAACAACCATAAACAGCACCTCCCAAGCACTGTATTGAATAAGCCCACTATTTATTGCACTTGCAAACATGGCAATCATCCATCAATGATTCTGACGGATCGTGTCGTGGTGGTTACTGTTCATAGCAACCGGGCCCCTCGATCGCCTGCTTCGATCGTAGTATTTACACATCTACGGTATTAACTCGTGCAGAATCTCATCCTTTCGCTGATCCCACTACCAAGAACCTCTACTGGAGGAGAAAAGACCATCATCTGTGTGTCGTCGCGTGTAAACAGTCAAGAATCATCATCATCATCGAGCTTTGCACGCGAAAGATGGCGAAACAAATGTACAAGCCAGCCTCAACTAGTAAATTGAAAATGCCTCGATCCTTTGCAAATAATTATAAATAGCGGATTCATCTGGAAGGCTTGTCTCAATTTGCACTCGCTTTTCCAGTGAATAGGACTCTTATCGAGAGAACGAAACTTGCGAATACAAAGACAGTTTTAGGGTTTTGGTGTGAAATAGCTGTGAAACTACTGTGATTATTTAATAAGGACTTAGAGGTGATATTTAAGTGCTTGATAGTTATTCTAAAAAACCTGACGTGATATCCACTGTTTAGCCAAGAAATGACATCGTTCAACGACTGTAAACTTAATTTTGGAAAAATGTAAGTATGATCTGGATACTCTAGAATCGTGCAAGCACCTACTGATTTTAAAGAAGATTGTGAAAGTATTCTAAAAGTTTCGACGTCTTCAAAATAGATCAGAGGCCTTCCGAGAAGGATTTGATGTTCCAGTGCTTTTCGTGAATTTTGAGAATAATAAGATCGAGCAAGATCAAAATTAGATAATGGCAATGTGATATGATTAAATATTATTAAGATAACGAACATGGCTCATGCTGGTCAGCACGGTTTTATAATTTCAAAGATCTCGAATTCATCGTTATCAGGGAGGGATCTCTAATCTGGCATCATCTACTGAATCTACCTATGTGGTAGACTGGACACAATTTCGCATTCTGTAGTTTGTTATTTATGTTATTATCGATTCATTTCCGTTCCATAAAATCGAACTGTTAAGAGTTATCTTCAAGCTAGCTGCTTAAGCCGCACGTATTAGATTTGTTATTTTTATTTTCGATGAAGCTTATCAATATTTTCCAAATAACTTCACCACGTGTTTTGCCAACTGTTGTTAGAACTAATGATTAGTGCTGTTTACATCGTTTACATAATTAGGGTTAACTCAGTGAACTACAGCGTAAACATTTTTTCAAACTAGTTTTTATCGCAAATTGTGGACCATAATGCATTCTTAGCGACAAATCATGTTATTTAAAAAAAAAAACAGTAAATTAACATACCCTAGCAGACTTGGGACCGTGATTGGCCTTCCCACTCAACCAAATAATCTTATGAATTTCATAAGGTTCAACTAATGAACTATTATAGCGATTAATTATGAATGGATGTTGTTTCACACGACGTTGTTGTCGTACGCCTTAAAGCTTTACTGATTTCAAGTGTTCATATATACTAGTGTGTAAATCACTGAACCCATATCCTGAACGTTGAAGGTTCGAATCCAGGTTGCTCCATATTTTTATTTTTTCAACTTCTTCATATGTCATAAGATAAATTTATGAATTTCATAATGATTTCTTATGGATTTCTTATTCTTATAATCATGATGCCGTTTATAAATATCGAAATTTTATTTCGCTGAGTGCTGGTAATCTTCCGGATGATGTGAAATCTGGTTCCGAGGACCACGTTTTGTTCCGACAAAACATGGACCTGCAAGACTAAATCGACCACTCGAGAACCAATGACATTTATACATGTATAAACGTCATTGCTCGAAAACTAGAGACTGATCTGTCACATTTTGTCGAGAAGTGTTTGTTTTGGTTCGTGTTTTTTATCGGTTAGTGGTTGTTGGCTGAGGAAGGTAAGAAGTACACTAAGTGGGTTATTCCGAGAATCGAAGTGACGTTTGTCACTTGGTGAAGTGAGAATAGTCACCTGCAGTGACGTGAGTCTTCTGGGTAAATTAAATGTAGAATAACGTCACTGCAGGTGACTTTTCTCACTTCACCAAGTAACAAACGTCACTTCGACTCCAGGAATTACCCTCTAAATCATTTTTTGCAGGTTAATTAACAGAAAACTAACTAACTTCTAGCAAAAAATGTCTCATCTTATTAAAAACAAGTCAAAGCATCGGACGGTCGAACGGATCATCGAACTGATTACTATTAAGGTGTACGTCTTCAGAGGCTTTTGATGTGTGGAGCCAGCAAAGCTAATGTTAAGCAGAAGTGGTAGAATTCTGACCAACAGCTCCATTGAATGCGCCTTGGGTCGGAATAACTAATAGTAAATTTCATTTTCTCGTTTGGATACTATTAATTCTGTGATTCTTACATTGGTAAAAGTGCAGAGCTTTTGAAATTAATCTTAGAACTCTGATTTTTTTTGCATATAAATCCATCAATTTAGTACAATTTCTTTAGGGATTTAAAAATTTACACTCGGGTTAAGTGGTTAAAAATTAGTCCTTGATTCCTAGAAGTATAGAAATAAACAACCCAAAATTTAAAGCACATACTAGAAAGTTCATAAGCAGACTTCCCAGCGTTTCAGAAAGATACTTTCTAGAAGTTTAGGAAGAGACTTCATCAAAAATTATTTTTTTCGTAAGGTCAGGCGGAAACTTCTCAGTAGTTCAAGCAGGAATACTCCAACAAATTCAGGACCAAACATTTCCGAAGTTCATGTTTATACTTCCCAGAAGTTCAGCAGAGAACTTCCTCGAAAATCAGGAGAGAACTTTTCATAGCTTCTGGAAGAAGTTTGGGGAAGAGGATTTCTTAGAAGTTTGGAACTTTCAAGAGGTTCTGAAGTTCTTCCCAGAAATTTCAGATAAAACTTCTCAGATGTTTAGGAAAAATCTTCCCCGAACTTCAGGGAAAACCTAACCAGGGAGGGCCCTACCTATAATTTCTCAAAAAATCAGGAATAACTTTTACAAAGCTTAGGACGATACGAAAACTTCTCTGAAGTTCAGGAAGGCACTTCCCAGAATTTTTTGAAGAAACATCCCAAAAATTTAGTTGGAACTTCCCAGAATTGCTAGAGAGCTTTCCCGAAGTTAAGACTAGTACAATTTCAGAATTTCATAACCAGGATTTCACAAAGTTCAGGAAGAAAGCTCTCCAATGAACATAAACAAACGTTCCAGAAGCAATGTAGGTACTTCCTAGAAGTTTGAGCAAGAATTTCTAAGGAGTATAGGAACATACTTCCCCGACGTTGAGGTGAAAACTTCCGGAGAAAAATGGGGGAATTTCAACTTTTTTCGCCCTAATTTTCAATATTCTGAAATGATACCTGGGATGGAAAAAAGAAACGTAGTCCTACATTGAAACAATATAAACTTTATCATGTATTTGAGAAAAGGGTCCTTAAAACTTCTAATTTCAGTTGTAATTGCCATAGGCCCTTTACGATGAATGGGCTCAAATCACCTTAGAACATTCTTTGCCGAAAAGTTTGCTTTCAACCTCTTGCAACTTTTCACTGAAATTGCTAGGAATACCCGTGAAGTTCATAAAAATGCAATCAATCACGATTTGTTGAAAACTTTGGAATTGAGATTAACCGATTTGTTGTGTCGTCCAATGGAATCTCGGCATCAATTGTCGCTGAGGTCAAATGAATAGGAGGGAAACATCTAGTTCCATAAGTCAACCCCAACTCATTTCCCCCTTGGCGATATATTTGCGTTAGACGGACCCCCTTTCCCCTACTGAAGCATTCCTGGCTGATAAGAGCTGACGAAAAGTAAATTGGTTCGCACAAAAAGACCTGTTATTCGTGATTCAATAAGCTTAAAATGTCCATTAATGGTGGCTTTACAGTACCTTTATTAACCTTCAAAGTTACAGCATTAGATGGTTACATTTCTCCAGTTCGAACAAACTCTCCAACATTCCTTTTGATGCAGCCCATCAGCGCAATTCTTCCGTTTTGCCCACATTAGGTGGATGTCCTTGACTGCCCCGCCGCATCGTCGAAGTCGCTGCTTTGAAATTGCCCAGTAGTTTTCGGTTGGTCGAAATTCCGGGCGATTCGGAGTATTTATTAGCTTGGAGACAAAATCGATTTTGTTTTCCTATGATATGACTTTGCCCCTATGCTTGCGGATGAACGACAGAACACGCTTTTTCAGGAATTCTTCGATGCCATCTTGGGATGTCGTCGTCGAGGATGTGACGAATGGTTCCGTTTTCAAGCTACAACTTGTCGGCAAACACAAACTTGAGTCTTCCCGGCTCATCCCCACATCCAGTCGCGATGTTAAACTGTTGACCGGGAAGCTGCTTAAAATCGAGTTTGACGCATGTTTCGTCATCGATCAAAGTGCAGCCCTTGCGTTTCTTCAAAACACGGTCATACAAGAGCCTTGCACACTTTTGTACCTCGGAGTTCTGCTTAAGGTGCCGGATGGTTCCTGGCTTTGTGCGACTTGTATCCTTCCCTGGCAAGAATGTTCCGCACCGTTTGAAAGCTGGCGTTGTACCTTCTGATCTCATCCCGGATCGAAATACCGGGGTTGGCTTTAACGAACGTCAACACCTGGCTGCGCAGCTTGATGATCCCTGGTTACAATCCACACTCAGGGTATTTTATAGGTTTTCAGCACTCGACAAACTTGTTTGCGGCATATTCAGCACTTTAGCCAGTTTGGAACCGGAAAACCTTCGGATTTTCCAGGTGTTTGTGCACAATATTTTTTCTTCTTCAAGTTTGATTTGACGCTATTTCTGAACGCGATCGACTACTTTGATCAAACTTGCATCACTTGTTCTCTATAGAAGTGTCAACAAACCACTGTCAAAGAAACTTGCAAATGAGAATAATTACCATAGAATTCCAACTACACTCCCGTTTCATTTTACTCAATTTTTGAGCACAATTGTATACTATCCCTTTTTCTCTCACGGATATGATACTAATTTTTCGTAAAAAGTGGATCAACTCCGTTTTATGAGTAGATACACTCTTTACTAAAATTGAGTAACATTTCCGTGTGAGAATAAGAGATAATATACAATTGTACTCAAAAATGGAGTAAAATGAAATGACACAGCAGTTGCTGGGCGGCCTCACAATGGTTCAGGTTTAGTTGGGTTACATGTATTACGGTTGGCTCGTTGGTATGACCTTAGCGGCCGGGCACTTGCCCCTTCTGCTTCTTGATAAAAAAAATTATAATCCTAGTAAACACAAACTAACTTCTGGGTGCACTATCCATTTCAAACGTCTATTGTTATGTTTCAATTGTAATTGTTTTTTTCAATTTAGTTTCAGCATATCAGGAACAATTTACAAAATGTTTACAATTCGCACTTATATCCTAAGGATTGTTCGTCACAAAATCTGGACACCCCTAAATACGTATATCTCTGAATATACCTCATCAACGCGTGAAATATTTCTCCGACTGGTGAACGTATGTCTGTTCATTGTTTAAAATCAATTCTTGGGTTTTTTTTTCATTAGGGCGAATCTAACATTGACAGATTCTCTCCGGGCTCACTCTCTTTCATTCATTACAGCGCCATTATTACACTTTCGATGCATTCTTTAGTACAGATTGAAACACAACAGTGCTGGCTAAAATACTCTACAAATAGTAGAATGAAAAACGTAAAGGTCATTGGAATATGAATGAAAGAGAAAGTAGTCAAAGAGAGCCTCTCAATGCTAAATTCGCCCTAATGAAAAAAAAACCCTAGAATTTTTGGTTATACTACAAGCTTTTAGATCGAAGATGGCGTCGAAAGAACCCGACCAGAAGCGTAAAACATAAACAAAACAAAACTGTAACAAACCTTGTTAAGACTAACTGATTATGATATAAATTTGTTAAAGACATTTACATCTGGATAATTGTATAACATATTTATAACAAATTAAGATATAATGCTCTGAGAAGCACAATCTGCGTGAAGAAATAAATTAATTCTAACACTAGCTGATATGATTTTGCTTCATCGTAACAAAACTGTTACAACGTTTGTTTTGTTTATGTTATATCTGTATCATAGTTTGCTACAATTTTGTTACCTCTTGAAGATTTTTTGTTACAGTTTCTGTTATTTTAACAACATCCGCGATCTGAATTCCAACAACCTCTGTTATAAAAACAGCGTAACTGAATAACAAAACCTGAAATAATTTTGTTGTTTCCATCTGGTCGGGAAGAGCAAGTGCGAAATAAACAATTGTGTGCGGTCGCAATGAATCTGTCCGTAAGAATCCGGATCTGTCAGTAAGAAAACTTGCAAACAAGCTTGGTTTTCCTGCTAGCACTGTCCAAAACGTTCTTAAATCTTTTGATACAAATTTGACAACAGCCAGGAAGGCTGGGAGCGGAACATCAACGGATCTCAGGAACCACCAGAAAGACGCGAAGGTGAAGCAAATATTGCAGAAGAGGTCAGATCTTTCGGTACGTACTGTGAAAAATAGAATGTTCCAAACTTTCGTGTATACTTCCAAGTACCGGCAAGGGATGAAGTCGTTCAAGGTGAAAATAGTACCAAACTGTAATGATAAACAGAATGTGACGGCTAAAACCCGGGCTCGCAAGTTGTATTGCGAATAGTTGACGAAGTTTTCCTGCGTGTTAATGGACGATGAAACTTAGGTGCTAGAAGACTTTAAACAGCTTTCCGGAATGTCTTATTATACTACCATGCGGAACGGCGAAGAGGAGCATTTCAGGACGAAGTAAAAGGCCAAGTTTCCCAAAAAATATTTGGTTTGGCAGACAGTATGCAGCTGTGGTCGAGCAAGCCAAAGCTTCATCACTACCGGAACGGTAAACAAGGAAATATAACGTAAAGAATGCCTAAAGAAGCGATTGTTACCATTCCTACGTATTTGTTACCATTTCACCTTAAGTGATTATGTTAAATTTGAGAAGACTTTTCAGATAAAATTTGATGTGTCCTCGGCTACTAAGCAACCATGCTGGAGGTAGCGGGGTTCGGTTCCCGGTCTGGTCTAGAAATTTTTCATTAAGGAAAATTTCTCGACTCCCTGGGCAATAAGGTATGATACTTGCCACACAATCATACATACTAATGCAAAAATGGTACCTGCCTTCGGTAGCTCTTAATAAATAACTGTGGAAGTGCATTTAGAACACTAAGTTGAGAGCAAGCAATACGCTAATTGCGAAAGGATTAAACACACTTTTCGTTCCTCAAAAGTTCAGCAAACAACGTAGTACTTCTTTGAAGTTCGTTAAAACAACGTGTTATTATCAACGATCACCGACCTATTACTTCAGATCCTTATCAAAAGCAATCTATATTTTCCTGAGTGTCAGTCTGCAACAAGCACACAAATAAACTCCACCACGAAACCATTGAAATTGATGGGGCTCACTGTGTGAATGATTCTGTCCATCAGCTCTAAGTGCCAATAGTTTAACGGCATCATCTGAAAAACAACACTAACCCCGCAAAACGGATTGCATCCTTATATAGGTGGTATGCAGTTCAGTTGGCAACAACAACAACACTTGATACGTCTACCCCGTCCATAACATCTTTGCTTGGGGTCTTATCAGCACGGTTACAGTAGGCTGGCAGACGAACTAGCAATTTGTTTGATGACAACTCGGTTGAATGGGATGGATCGCCAAGTGGCCGCGAGTAGATCTTGTTTTGATTTGCCTGTTGTTGTGGACTGAACTCGCACGTACAATCTTTGAGATCCGACGGGTACGAGTGTAGCTAGGTGGATGATGAAATTGCACCACGCTCTTGGTACATGGCGTTATTTAATGAGTACTGGCGAGCCAGCCATCGAATGTAAACAGGATATGTTTTGAATACAGTTTAAGGCGCTACTGCAGTAGCGCTCGTAGCTACAGTAATCGCACTCGTCGTTAAGCGTTATTTATTATTTAACATTGAAATAAATAAATCAATCTAAACGCGTGCCAACTTAGCTCACAAAAGTTTGTTTAGGTCGCTGTAGAAAACTCTATTCAGTTCAAGAAATTCAACTAAAGTGTTGTTGGATGGTAATTGTTTTCATATCGATATTTTTTGTATATTTTAAATTAGATGGTATACCAGTCCTTACCACCAGATTAGAAAATATATGGCGCTGACTGCTTCAGGCCTCAAATGTTCCACTTCAACCAGCATACTTTATCGTCAGCCTTGAATCCAAGCGGTGGTCGCATATAGACTTCATCATTCAGCTCGGCGTGTGTCTCGACTGGTGAGGGTTAGTAACGTACGAAGGGTGGTTTTCCCAGCCACTGGCGCAAATACCTCATCGTAGGCCGTTCCATCTTTTTGGGTGATACCCAGTGGTGCGTGGTTATTCTGAATAGGCAACATAGGAGACGATGGGGCAATTAAGTCAAGATATTCCGGGAAATAGATCCAAAAGTTTTTCATTTGTATTGACGAAACTATTAACCTGCCTCAAGCCATTTGTAAACATTGCGTCTGTATAGTCCAGCTCAGTATCAGTAGAGACGTTAGAAAAAATGTGTTTATGTCATTCTCTGTCAAACGATCTGCAACCAGTTGTACCGCACTTGTATGAACAGTATACAACTCGGTACTCGAATGAGGTGGGAGATAGACAGCAACTTTATAGAGCGAACGAGAATGCAACTTTATGCAAACTGCGATTTGTTCGAGTTGATTGCAGTTAAGTATCGAAACAGAATTACATTTGCGTGAGCTTTTAACCGAAATCACCACTCCACCATCCCTGTAACGGTAATACTGACTCGTCAGTGCATTACAATCACAACGGAAGAAAACGTAATCGGCCGAAATATCTCTGTTATCAATATCTGCCCGGAGCCATGTTCCCGTGAAGATAAGATAGTTAGCCATATGCATATCTGTGAAGATACATCACAATCGCATTTAATCGCGTGTACCGGAGAGCATGTCTTCATCAGCGCTCTCTCTTTTACAGCTAGGCTTGTTGCCAGAATGTGATGTTGAACATTGAGTTAAATTTATTACATGTTTAGATAATCTGAAATCACTATTTATTTCTTGTTTCTTCCAGTCATTACAGGTTGATCTATGCTTAAGTTGTCAATAGTACCCAACAATAATAAATAATGCTGCGCTGTTGCGCGGCAGCTATGGCATCACTGTTGCTTTTTAGAAAGACCATGTTTCCTCTCTTCTTTGTTAACCATGGATATAGCCATGAAGTCTGCTGTCTCTTGCATTATTTGTTTGTTTTTAAACGAAGCATCCCGTTTGTCGTCACAGTCACTTTGGCTAAAATTTGCGTGAGAGTAAATGAAATAAGAAATACAAATTGCCAATCTAAAGATCAATGACAAACTAAAAGTTTGGATGTGTACGCCTGTCTCATAACCTGCTAGTAGGCGAGTTTGTGATCATAGCAATCGACATGTATAGGTTGATTTGTTTTCGAGAGCGGATGGGTTAAACGAAGGAGCGGGTTGAGGAAATTGACGTTTGCAGCAAATCGTGAACTGGCCTAAGGAGTGTATCGAAAAGTAGTTATAAACATTCGATGCGTTATTACGCATAAACTACTGTATATATTTTTAGCGTGTAAGCGCCATTTTGCTTTGTTTACATGTCAAAAATGATTATTCCGGTTCATTCATTTCCGCTTGATAAGGTTGTATTCAAAATGTCGCGAATTGAATTTGAGACTAAAAAGAAAATTCTGCACACTTGGTGCACCGAAAAGTGTTACTTACAACCAGATTGCGAAAAGAGTAAATGTTCACCCGGCAAGTGTAAAACGCATCATCGAAAAGTTTGGTAAGGAGTGCTCCTCAAGGATTTACCAAGAAGTGGCCGGAAACCCGGCTCCAGCAACCCCGATTTGGACCAAAAAGTTGTGGATTATATTCAACGGAACAAATCTGCCTCTCCTCGCGATCTAGCCAAGAAGTTCAGGACTAGCATCGGAATGATTCAACGAATCAAGCGCAGGAATGACTTGAAGACGTACAAAAAGCAGAAAGTGCCCAAACAAACTCCGGAACAAAAGTCTCGTGCCAAAACCAGGGCTCGAAAGCTGTACAGCTGCATTTTGGACAATGTCGACCAGTGCATTTTTGATGGATGACGAAACATACGTTAAAGAAGATTCAAGAACGCTACCGGGGCCGCAGTTTTATACTAAATCTGTTGGGGAACGTGTGCCAACCGCAGAGATACGACTGTTGCGATGGAGAAATTCGGTCAGAAGGTGCTCATTTGGCAAGCTATTTGCACATGTGGCTTGCGTTCTTCAATTTCTATACAAAAGGAACTATAAATGCTGAGATTTATCAAAAGGAATGTTTGAAGAACAGGTTGCTACCATTGTATAGAAAGCACCAGTCCCCTCCTCTCTTCTGGCCAGATTTGGCATCGGCACATTACGCCAAATCCACTCTACAGTGGCTGACGGAGAATAACATCAAGTTCGTAGAAAAAGACATCAACCCACCAAACTTTCCCCAGTTGCGACCGATCGAACGCTATTGGGCAATAGTCAAGCGTATATTTAAGAAGGATGGTACAGTGTCCCAAAACATGACCGATTTTAAGAAAAATTGGGCAGCGGCATCCAGGAAGTGCACAAAGGTCACACTGTGCAGAATTTGATGGCAGGTGTCAAATCAAAGGTACGGGCATTCTACAGAAATGAACATGAAGACTAGTTTTTCCGTTTGGATCTTTTGTAAACATGTTAAGCTATAATAAACTGAAATAGTATGTTAATTTTAACCATGTTTTCATGCCTATTTTATTATTTGGAAGTTTATAACTACTTTTCGATACACTCCTTATTTCATTTCGCCTTTGCACACATGCACGGAATCGCATTCATACAAAATTCTTAGTTTATGTACAGATTACGGAGCTGAAGAAAACATTTTTTTAATCGGAAAGCAATTCGCATGCTTTGAAAAAGTCCCTGCAATTGGGAACTTTATTCCATGGCTATGAAATTTTCTGAGTCTCATGCTCGTTGTTGAAGGTATGTGCCGATAGACCAAAAGTAAGCAGAGGGTGATGTCTAAATATTGGCAGTTTTAATTATAGATTACATACAGCTTCATCAAATGTATCAGGTGCTGAATAAACTGCTTAAAACCCGTCCCCTACCCTATTTCCATTAAAATCAAGTCTTACCAAGACGGAAAATTCCCATAGGAAGCTTAACATTTTGCATGCTTTAAAAAGACATAATATTGAATTACACTGACCGGCACAAGAAAAAGCCCCCTATGGTGTAATATGTTGTTAAAACGAGAAAAATTAACAGTATTATTGCGTTATAATAAACTGAAATAATTAATGATAGTATTGATATTTTGTGGTCAATCAAATAGCTTCTTTTATATCGACGTTACATATCACATGTTTATTGCACTTTATTCAGAAATAGGGAAGCGCAGTATAATAAATGGACGCAGTAACCAAGAATATATAATCCTGGCAAATAAAATTAGGTCTTGAATAAATTAAAAGCTACAAAATCGTTTCGGAGACTTAAATTTCGTAAAAATAATGAGCAGTCAGATTGTCAACACATTTTTTTACCTTTGCACTACAAATTCGTCGTATTGATCTAACCGTACTAGGGAATATACTCGAGCCAGACTCCAAGTTTTTTCTTCAATTGCACTATATCTACACACATTTTCGTTGCGTAATTGCACAAACCATAAAAATCACACTTCACTTATTACACTAGCCACACGAGTTGGTGCCAAATTAAAGCTATGATATCTCCAAATAACTGGTCAAAATTTCATTATGATTGGATAATCCTTCATGGAGATATGACCAAAACAATAACTGAGAGCACATAATTGTGAGATGACAATATACTCGTTGCAGTGCAAAACCGAACAAGACCAATCACACCAATCGATGCCGCTTGCATTCTATTGTGTCGCATCTGGAGCGTTGTATAGCACATACAGCGGACTAGCCACACTATGCTACTGTATAGAATTAGAGCAGCATCGATTGGCTCGAGTGGCTGGTTTTCAACTGCAACGACTATATTCGAAAATTACACAAAGTCTCCATTTACTATTTTCAACGAATATGTACTTATTAAGCATCTTGAATCCATATCGATAATCAAAATTGACGTTTAGGATTGTGTAATATTTCATTTTATGGACTGATTATATAAAATTTCTAATATTTATGTAATTTCCCCTTTTATATAACTAACATACACAGGTCATTAAAGACTATTAATTATAATATTTTAATTTTTATTCAATCCTGAACAATACGTTCAGGATTGACAAATAGTTCATTTTATCAACTGAATGTACGGCATATTGAATGTTTCTGAATCTTCTTGGAATTTCTGATGAAAATATGTATCCAGTACAATATTGCCCACATTTGAGTTTGTAATTCTGGTGAAATGTAAGAAGGGTTCAGTCTCACCATCGGTGGATTAATGCGGGTTTTTTTATTCTAGCACCGACGGATCCTTGTGGGCCTGCAAGAATTTGGTGCAGAACGGTGCGATTTAGTGGAGTTTTTAGTAGTTTTAGATTTAGTCCTCCTCTGTAGTGGAGGAATGCAAAAGTGAGGTTAAACGTCATCGATGGCGCTTTTGCATAATTACTTTTTGGGCTTTTCAAGCAAAGTAATTGGAGATTAAAAGGGCAGAAAATTGTCGATAATGACTAAACTGACCAAGTCCATGCAGTTTAAAAATAGCCAGAAAGTTATGATCAATTTCAGTTCTAGATACTTCGATGTTTAACCTCACTTAAGCTTTACTTGGATTCATCCGTACTCTCTATTGCTACTTTTTCTTAAAACAAAATAAAATCTGTCATGCATATAAACATTTGTTTCTCGTTTAGTGAAAATTGGTCTAATCTAATCCGAATATATACATTTTTAGATTGCATGTCTTTTTTGAAGCTTTCTGTAAAATAAAACTACGAAAAAATACCCAATTTTGAGTAGAAAATAACGATAAACAATCAGTAATATTTAACGTTTATCTGCCTTTAATACTATTACCCAATATTAGGTAATCTGTGTTTACGCATAATTTAGGTATGTGCATTTTTGAGCGATTATCGGTACTTTTTAACGATCTTTAGGTATTCTGATCTTAGCGTGTAGACACGATTTGACGTTAGATCGGACTTGTATTCGCGTTGTCGCACTTATAGAATCACACCGCGCAATCGAAGTGGGCTAAAAATCGCAACAACTAGACTTGTTGCAAGCTCGGCAGTCAAAATACCATTACCGCATCGCAAGTGCGACTTTGTATACATATGAGCGACAATAGAAACAGTGGTGTTTTTAGAGCAGCATAGGCACTTTTAAAAGTTTTGCTGACGTTTATATTTTTGGGTGTTGTAGTGGAGAGCGTAAACTTGTTTATATTTTTTCTTGATTAAAATCAGTACAATTAACATATGTACACACATGGGGTTAATGTTTTTCGTGATATTAATAAAATAGATACATAGCCGTGGCAACTTCTCCATATTAAATTGGAAGAAAATTATCAGAATCGAATGTTTTGTGTGTTGCTAAACGATTAACGGTAAGTGAACGAATAAATTGTGAATGACTTGTGTACTCAGTGTTTGGTATTCAGTGCATATTTACCGATTTCCACTGGAGGTCCGCTTATTGAGGCTCAAGATAGGTTCCGCTTCCCTATATCATAACATTGTAAAGCGGATAAAGCTACTGTTGCAACTGTTGATCTTAAGTTCTGAACTCCATGATAGTTCGGATGACCTAGCACATCTCAAAAAATATATACTCTACTTTTTTCTATCATTTTTATGAATCCTAGAGGGTTTGAGCTGTTTAGTGGAATACCTGTAACTAGAAATTAGAAGAAAAATTTGTATTCCAAATTTAATTCCAACTACCTTTGCTTATCTTGACAGATACGCGTATTTCGTCTACATTGTGCAGACTTCTTCAGTGTCTCGTACTAATGACTCGACCAAGCCGAGTTATTAGTACGAGACACTGGAGAAGTCTGCACATTGTAGACGAAATACGCGAATCTGTCAAGATAAGCAAAGGTAGTTGGAATTAAATGGACAATACAAATTTTTCCTCTAATTTCTAGTTATCATTTCTATTTTATTGAGTATCAATTTGACCAGAACACACAAAATTGCTTGTATAATAACGTTGAGAAAAGTTTAGGTCTGAAAGAATTAATTAAAAGAATATTGCATTGAACTATCTGAATGGCGGTAAGACAGAAAGATTTTAATATATATATAAAAACCACATGCCAAATGTGGTTTCAATCGCTTGAATAGTTCTCAGGTTATGTATAAATTTGTTTCATTTGTATGACCTTAGAAACGAACTCCTTGTAATACCACTCCTTAAACAACTGCCGGGTCATCCAGGCATTTTTTGATGAAGCATAGTATACGGGCAGCTCATAGATGTTCTTCAATGCTCTTGATCGTTTTGACTTTCCAATCATCATAAGCGGAAGTTTGAACGAACCATCGGCATTTGAACAAGGTATAAATGTCACACGCTCCTTGTTCCCCTTTCTTCCTGGAGCTGATGGTTCGTCCATTGTGACAAATGTTGACGAAGGAGTGCATTTAAAAAATATCCCGCTCTCGTCCGCGTTAAAAATCTGGCTGGAAGATAAATGCCGAACGATGGTTGCAATATGTTCAATGTATGCATCAACGGTTGCAGCATTTTTGAAAAATTTCTCTCCAATGATTTTTAGAAACCTGATGTTGTGTCGTTTCACGAAATTCACGATGTATCCACGGCTCCCTTTGAAATTTTCATCATTGTACAATTTTCCTTATAGTTTCGTTGCCGGGACCGTCAACAAATCCTGGCTAACAGGGATATGACATTCACGTTTCTGCAGAAACCAAATGTACAGAGCTTCGTCGAGAAGAGGATACTTGGCCCTTTTGAAGGTTTTTCGTTTGTCTGAAGATTAGGAATTTATATGAGAACATGTACAGACATAAATTTCTAAAAGCTTACCCATCCGAAGTTGACGCTGTGCGATCTGTTCCATGATTTTTGCCTTGTTCTTTTTAAGGTCGTATGCAGTCGATTCAGCGATGCTATACTTCCGCCTTATTTCAACCATAGCTAACCCTCTGTCGAAATCTTGCAATTTTTTTTCTTTTGTAGCAAATGTTAGAACAATTCTTCTCCTCTTTCTGTTCACTGCAACTTTCACTATTTTTTAGAATTGGATTTTCTGAACACCACAGACGGAAACACTACTGCCCAGCACCAAGAAAAAATTGCACAGTTTGCTACGATTGTCAAACTAAGAGTCAGTGTGAAAAGCGTTCCACAATAACGTGTGGGTGTAACGACGCGTCGAGCCGTAACGTTTTAAAATAAATCAATATGATTAAGGAACCATAACAATATGCTTTTGGAGCATACATACTACAAACTGTAACAATAGAAAGCAATGTTTATGGACATTCATTACATTTCATAAACAATAGCAAAACTTGTTGTATTAAGTTACCATGGCTGCTAAAATGTAGCTAAATGTTGAATTGTATGTAATAGAAATGGTTATTTTCTATGCTAATAATTTTTTTTTTCACTTGTCCAGATGCTACTGCATAATAAAAACAAAAAAATATATATATTATTTTAACTTTCTTTGAATGCTGATTTGATTTTTTTGCGATTCGATTATCCGGAGTAAAAAAAAATGGATACTCCGGATCATCGAGTCCGACCTGTATAGGGTAGGGAACGGCTCAAGCACCCCAAGACCCTATTCCAAGCACGGGGTAAACGTTAACCTACGACGGGTTTTTTTAGCAGTATGGTGCTTCACTACATGGAGCACCATTCTGTAAAAAATGATCGTTGTAGGTTATAGTACACAAACACTTCTAATAAAGTTCTCTCAAAAACCCTGACCACAGCAGCATTGAAATTCATTTCTGATAAATCAAGCTGAACAATACATTAGGTCCTAAGTAACATTGAGAGATTATCTTCGTCGACTTTCTCTTTCGTTAATAGTTTGTCTATTATTGGATCTCTAATTACACTCTATATTACCGTACTAAGTGTTGAATATACTTGAACATGCTTTTACATAGCCATATAAACGCAAAGAGAAAGTCGACAAAGAGAGTCTTCCAATGTTACTTGGACTTAAGGCATTGTTCAGCTTGAAATTACTTCAACTTCACATACTTTCCACTTCGGTTCAAATTCTCAATACTGCACTCAAGAAATCAACTGAAACAAATTCCAGGAGCTGGACAAATTGCAAACCATATCAAGTGAATGTCGCAAGAGCGCGAACGAGTTCTTTCCTGCTCAAATGATGTCTAATCTGATTCCTTTTGCCTTTTATAATTTACGCGTGCACGAACAGTACGGTGTAATTTATTCTGCACGTCTCATCACTTTGATTTTTGTTGTTGTTTTGTTTTGTCTCGCCTGATAGCCCGAAGCCAAGAAGCAGAAACCCACAAGTTTCCTGATTTGTAACCTTAGCTACGGCGTCCGTCAACCTGCCTGCTCATTTTTTCTCTCTCTTGCTGTTTGTTGTTCTGATGGAATGCAGCAGTCATTCAATTGAATGTGGAACCAGCGCAGTTTTGTGCGGGTTTGGTCCAGCTGTCAGAGAGCTTGCACCTGATTTCCACCCTAATTAGGCCCACCAGAAGGCACTGGTTTACATACGACATAAACACTTGGACCGGTGTGATCGTTAAAATTACGATGTCTTGATAGGACCCATGACTGCAAATACATGAGACCTTTGATGTCTATAAAATATTATCGCCAACTGAAGCATCCCGTACAGTTGCTGATAAGTTTTGTTGTTTTCAACTTCGTTAATGCGGTATGTTTTTGTGTTCTAAATGTAAACAATATTTCAGTCGCAATTTAAATTCCCATTTTTAATGTCGCGTAACTAGCGCATGAGTGACGCACGCGACTCGATGCGTACTATAGTATTGCCTTTCAACTCAAAACATAATCGGCGGCAAGCCATAACGTTAATAATCAACACAATTATCAACGTAAACGCTGGCAGGCACTTGACGCCTAGGTCTATCATAGTCATAACTTGGTGTCATTTCCTGGCGATCTGCCCTCTGGAATTGATTACTTCATGGGCCTTGCCTGCTGTAACATTCCGTTATACCTGTTAGCTCTCAACTCCAACGGTTCCAACGGACGCCTATCAAGCATTCAATATATTTGTAAACACGGAAGAGATGTTTGCCAAAAAAAATTTTGCTTCTCTGATTTCGGAGGCTCGCAGAGCTGATTAAAGCCATTGTGTGTTCGAAAACTTGTTTTCTATCAAATCTCGTTCTAAACCGGCTTGAAATACAATGAAAAAAAAAGTGAGCTACAGATAGGAGCATAGATTGTGCTGTTGACCTGGGACGGCTCACGACCAGCCTCTTTACATTAAACACTTAGGTATTCAAATTGGTTGATCGCGTATTTGGATAGGTCGCACACGGCACCACGTGGACCATGCCAACACATCAACATGGCAACAGTTGGCTTGACAACAGCATCGTTGCGTACACCGTGTCGAATATATTCTCATACAAAATAAAACTCTATTTATTTCAAATCTATAATCCAAATCTTATTGATAGCTTTACCCATTATATTGCAACTACAGCATATGATTTGGAATTACACCGCCTTCAACATTCTTGACCAGCTCCAGGCGTTTTTAAAAACCGTCACAGGCGGCACGCACGACTTCCATCGGCATTTCGTCCAAAATTCGTTTGATTACGGTTTTGAATTGGTTCATATTACAAGCCCTGTGGTCATTTACCTTCGCCAGCATGTATGACCATACGAAATAATCCAAGGGATTCAGATCTGGTAAACTGAGAGGCCATTCATTCTTGTCCAAAAAGTCGGTCAAATTTTCTCGGCACCAGCCCTGAACGAGATTTGCAGTATGCGATGGCGCTCCGTCCTGCTGAAACACATAATGATCATCTCCAAACACTTCTTGTACTTATGGTTTGACAAATTTCTCCAAAACTTCCGTTTTATAATGTACGGCATTCACTTTAACGCCTTTTTCGATGAAAACCAGTGGTAATTTGCCTCTCACTTTGGAACCGTGGAACGTTCCTATCACTCTCTGGAGCAGTTCTCGAAGAGAGAGCCCACAATCTGTCGTTCTGGACATTGTGGGATTGTTGAAAGAGGAATAAATTTTCGTCGGAAAAGATAAATTCTTCCCCAACGTGCTGCGACAAAAGCAGACTTGCACTTTCGAGTCGTTTCTGCTTGGAAGGTTCCGGAACTCCGTGAACCTTACGTTTCTTGAAAGCTTGGAATTCGAGGTTATTTTGCGAAACATTCAGATGTGCGGCCAGCGCTGTGATTTTTGTCTAATCCGTTTCCTGACCACTTTAACAACTCGTGCGGTCCGCAACCGTACGAGTACGATCGGATCTCTTCCGGTCATCCAACGAGCAGGTGTCACGGTACCTTCGGATGGTTCGGTACACAAAATCCCGCTTTACTCCGAGGTTTTTCAAATTTCAAAAACTTTTTTATCACCACAGCACGAAACTCCTTCATCGCTGGTAAAAGATAAACACCGAATGAAAACAATCGGACATAACCTTAAAGCGTTTGTATCATCATAGTGCAAAACTACACCAACACATACGTGAAGCATGTTGAGTAGTTGCACGACACCAATGCAAGGAAAAAGTGTATGAGAATATATTGGACACGGTGTAGATTAATTGACGAATGCTTGGAATGGCTGGATTTGTCTCGTGTGTTTTCCTGAGCTGTATGATCGAAGGGATGGAGATGGGTAGATCCACGCCAAAAAGAAGCCAAAAGACACGAACATCTCTGATTTGCATGAAACGTGGCTGAATATTTGTTTTATAGCAATCACGTAATTTTGAGTTTTGATCTTATTCCAAAAATAAAAGTGTGAGCATCAGCATTTATTCACATTTTTTTAAGATTTCTACGTTTTGTTTTGCATGAATCTGCTATTCTAAAATTTCACAAAATACAATTTTGTAAATAATTTCAATAACTTAAGTTCCAATAACAGTATGTAATATATCATACAAACTGTAGAGGACCTGTTTAGATCAGCTCGTCATTTGGCGTGAAACTAATCAGGTGGAACTTAACGATTGAAGAGGACACTGCCCAAGAAGAAAAAGGGTAAACGCCGACTGGTGTAAAAGTGTTGGCACAGTCTTGACGTTCTGCGTTTGAAAGTTTTAAATTCCTTAGCTTCGAGATGACGTGGACGTGGAAATAATGGATTACCGGAAGCTTTTTGATCTTAAAACCACTGAACGCGTCGCATCCAGGGCCCGGTAAAGTCATCGTCAATTGATAATTGTCAAGCGACGATGAAGCTGTTCACCATCAATATCAAACGAAAATCGAGCTCTCGCTTTTCGAGAATATTCCATATCAACATCTATAGAACCACTTTCGATCTGTTTTCATGCTGTTTGTTTTTGTTTTTGCTGAAAATTTCTGACTTTTAGTATTCTACGGAATTCTTCATTTTAGCATAAACATATTAGGGAAACCTGAACCTATTCTCACCATAGTACATAGGGTATGTGTCCCTTGACTCAGCCTAATATGCAACAATCGATTACATTTTTTATTATAACTCATAAAGTATTTGAGCTGGATAAAAAAATTAGCTAGCTGTACAGTTGCTAACATATGTTCAATAAGCCATCTGGTATTATGTATCACGAAAAGTTACACAACTCCTTTTATAAAGTCAGAAGCTTTCGAGGGATATGGATGTAATGTCGGTTCATGGGTACCAAATTGGGTCTAATTATGGATGCAAGTTCGTCCCATTCGAAAGATTTGTTATTAAATGTTGTCTAGGTACGATTTTTTGCTGATTTTCTGATTCAAGGTGTTGCCAGCTTGATCCGCTCTACCCAAAAAACAATTTCATAAAACAAACTTAACTTAAACTGCTAAAAAACACTTAAGTAATTTTTACATATGATTTAGCGGCCATTCGGGAATCAAAACATTATAAATCACTCTACACAGATTTTATTCCTTTAGTTTGTGTTAAAATAAGCCATATGAAAAACATTCTACCGGAACTCAGACGTTTGTATCGTAAATGTTACCAATAACAGCATTTTTACTACGCTTTTCATACAACAGGCCATAGTTAGGAACATACAAAAAATATTTCCCTAACAGTGGGCCCACCGTTTTCTTGTTAAATCATTGTTATTTTACCTATGTGACCGGTAAGTTTATAACATGTGACTATATTCTGTACATCTTGGCTGCATTATTTGGTTTATAGGTTCAATTTCGGCAAATTTAGATCATTCGAAATCGTGTATGTAATCTGTTCAGCTTAACCAGTAAAGTCATGGTGTGTAAAAAGTTAAGGAAATCGAAAATTACGCGGAAGTGAGCAACTATAAATTGATTAATAATGTCTCAATTGCTTTGAAATAAATCGGTCATGCTGATAGCAGCATGATTTTGTTGATTATTATATCCATCACATTCTGCAGCCATCCAACTTCAAACGTAAAAAAATGTTTAATTTCTCCAATTAATGGACGCAGGAACCAAGAATATATAATCCTGGCAAATAAAATTACAGATTTTCAACACAATTTGTTACCTTTGCACTACAAATTCGTCGTATTGATCTAACCGTACTAGGGAATATATTTGAGCCAGACTCCAAGTTTTCTCTTTAATTGCACTATATCCTCACACATTTTTGGTGCGTAATTGCACAAACCATAAAATCACACTTCACTAATTAAACTAGCCACACGAGAATCAACGAATACGTGATAAAATACTAGAAAACTATGGGATTAATTTTCACAATAAATTAAATACGCTTGCACCTATTCTGAACCGTGTTTACAATCGACGTAATCGCTTGATGTTGCACTGCTCACATACTGTATAGCATACACTGAGAAAAAAGATTGGTAAACGCAAACATATTCTAGTTTCATTCAACCGGAATTTCACGTTGAATTGGGCACAAACATCATATTCGTTTGATTTGACGACCTATGGTGGTTAAAGCAACCTAAAATTTTGATTGATTGTTTCGGGAATTGTGCAGTTAAGTTCAACTGACATCCGTTTGAACTTACCATTCTGTTTGTTGTTCCATTATGACAGCTTGAAAACAAACAAATTTTTGGTTGATTCTACCAACACTTATGGTTTGTTTCAAACAAATTTTAGTATGATTCAAACTTAATTGCTGTTTGAAACAAACAAACGAAAACGGTTGAAACAACAAAAATTTCCGTTCACTATCACCTTCCTTTTTTTCTGTAATTTCCAGAATATTTATTTGAATAAAATGCTAGCAAACATTAGAAAAGTGCACATTTACATTTATAGACTTCAGTCTAACAGAAGTCTACAAATGTTAATGCGAGCCTTTCTACTATTTTTGGGTTTTTTTTAAAAGTAAAATTTGGTTTATTTCACCATTTTTAATTAATCGTACGCTCCTATTTCACATATTCCCGCAATCACCAACGCTAACTCAAGCCTGGCCCTGATCTTCCAGTACACCTCCGGAAAGTCCCAAACCGCAGCCAACATCCAAAAATGAAGCTCTTTTTATACTCTGGCAGGGCGAGCAACTCCATATTGCTCGTTCGCACATCTGTACCAGAATGTCAATGATCCGGGTGTTGTTTGTGTTGCGGGCTTCAAATTCTTTATACAACTGAAGGAAAAAAAAAAGTGTACTATGTATGGGCTTAACGGTTAACTTACCGGAACCTTACGATTTAGGAGGATCCAGATGCTAGTTTTTATTGGATTAATATTAGAAAAAACGAATGAACTAAGCGATTTTTTTATTTAAATTTTCACCTGCGATGATAACTTCCTCTAAAATACATGTTTGGGTATTGTTGAATGACAACGTCAGAGCATGCAGCGTTACCGGAGGACGGAAAATGAAATAACCCAGAAAATAGTTTGTTTCAAACTAAATTTTTAGTTATTTTTTCACCAAATAAAATATTAGTTTGATTTAACCGCCACTTTGGTTGAATCAATCTAAAATTTGAATTTGTTTCCCTGAGTCAACGCAATCTGTATTTTGGTAATAATAAACACCTTTCAAGGTGGAAACAACACAAATATTAGTTGAGAACAACCAAAATATTTTTAAGTACAAACAACCGACATGCCCGTTTGTTTTGAAACAAAATTGTTGGTTTAAAACAACAAAACGGATTTTTAAAACAACATGTCAACAAGCAAGTTTGTTGTTTCAAACGGGACTGTTTTTTCTCCGTGTACACATCAACGCTAGTATGCGTGTTCAATCATTCATAGAGCATTCTATGCCCAATGTATGGTGAGTCTTGTTGTCAATATTCTCATGGAGTAATAACAAACAAACCCTTTCATTTTGTCTTGGTTATATGCATGCTACCCAACACACGTGAAGTGCTGTCAAATGATCTACTTCATTTTTGGGTGTAGTAGTGAAGGGCGTAAACTTGTTTGATTTTTTCTTGATTAAAATCAGTTCGATTAACATATGCACACAGATGGGATTAATGATTTTCGTGATATTATTAATATAGGTACATAGCAGTGGCCACTTTTCCGTATTAAATTGGAAGAAAATGATCAGAATCGAATGTTTTGTGTGTTGCTAAACGATTAACGCTAAGTGGACGAATAAATTGTGAATTACTTGTGTACTCAGTGTTCGGTATTCAGTGCATATTCACCGATTTCCACTGGAGGTCCGCTTATTGAGCTCAAGATAGGTTCCGCTTCCCTATTTTTAAATCAGTTTAAGGTGGTTGTACTTAAAAACGACCCATAACATTAGTGCCAATATAGGCCCGGATTACAACCGTTCGTAGAATTTCGATATTTCGCCTTCTGGTTCTGGTCTCAAAAATTCATTGAAAGATAAAAAAACTGGTTCCGGTAACATTGTCCTCCGGGAATTTGCTACAAAGGGAAGGAAGTTTTAGTTTCACTGTGTTAACAGAAATGCATATAAAACAATCCAGACTCATTGTAGAGAATTGGCATATTCAGCAAAGTTTCTCAGTGCATAACAAATCGTCTTTTCATATTATCATATTAGTTACAAATCGTGCTGCAGAGGTGGCGCTGCAGTCTATCTTTGCCAAATGAAGTTCTAGAGAGTTACCGTCTTGGGACAAGTTGTTTGGAATATAAAATGTAGTAATTTTAAATTTTCATATTAGTTCCAGATTTTACCGCAGAGATGGCACTGCAGTCTATATTTGTCAAATTAAGCTCTAGAGAGTTGCCGTCTTAGGTAAAGTTATTGCGAATGTAAAATGTAGTCACTTGAGATTATGAGATTAGTTCCAAATTGCGCCGCAAAGCTGGTGCTACAGTCTATCTTTGCTAAATGAGGCACTAGAGTGTCGCCATCTTGAGACAAATTGTTGAGTATGTAAAATGAAGACATTTAAAATAATCAATTTATTGCCAGATTGTACCGCAGAGATGGCGCTGCAGTCTATTTTTGCCAAATGAAGCTCTAGAGAGTTGCCGTCTGCGGCAAAGTTGCATTTTGTATGGGGCCTGTGCTTAAACCACGTAGACTTAATTTTGAAAATCTCAGACCCCTCCTCCCCCCTTGTAGACTTTTTAATTTTTTTTAACTTTTGTGTGGAGCGTAGACTTTAGTACTCCCTCCCCCCCCCCCCCCCCAAAACGTCTATGTATGTATGTATGTATGTAAAAGATACCACTCATCGTTGCAGGCACAGCCATAAGACAGTGGATCGTCCTCTACGAATGATTAGATCAAGTTCGATATCTACCTGTATTCAATTTAACACTGTCTGAAGGGCCAAAAACGGATGGGCGGACCCGTAAGCAGATCCTTCCAATGGTAAAATCCTACAACCTAATGTCGAACAAGCCATCAAACGTGAGGACTTCATAATGAGTGGGTAGAAGAGCTCGCCATTAATTCACGAAATGTTAATGACAGGGAGTTGGCAATTCCACTCTCCCTATCCAAATCGCTTCAATCCGGTGCTCAGATGGTCCCTTCGCAACCCTTTTTATTTGATGTATAATATAGTGATGTTCATATTATAATTTTTTTAGTATTTTTCTTTATAATAATCTTACCTTCCCTGGTCTACCTACTTACCTGTCAATCGGTATACTTTTCCATTTTTTTTATTTTTTTTTTATCTTTTTATTAATTTCTTTATTTATTATGCATTGTTATTTGAACATGTGATCACAATTTTAATTTAGCTATTTACGACTGTCGATTATTTATTTGCGGAGATGCCCTGTTTCTCTATCCCACTTTTACCCTGTCGCTGCTATCACATCACATTTAATTTCTTATTTATTTATTTATGTTGCTTCCAATGTTTATACTTCATTCCCTTATTATTCTCATCGGATGATTCTCCGTCCAAAATTTCGCTCTCTTCATTATTATATACTTCTTTAAATGTTCTTTTCATTTTTTCTCTATCTTTCAAGAGCTCTTCAAAACTGTTTCTATCCGTGTTCTGAAACTTTTGGAAGTCTTGTTCTAACGATTTTTTCCAAGTAATACTAGGTCGGCCTTCTTTCTTCTTTTCAAAATTTAAGTTGTAAGCTAGCTTTAATGGGTGGTTCTTATCCCTGCGTAAGACATGTCCAAAGTAACTGAGGCGACCTACTCTAATTCTTCTATTCATAGTTTTACCATCTAGAAGCTTTCTCGCGTTAAACTTCATATCTCTCTGTCTAGCGCATTGCTGGTATATGCTTCTCAAAATAAGTTTTTCGTAGTTCGCTATTGAAATCCTACTCTTTTTAGTCAAAACTGCTACTTTAGTGCCATATTGTAAGGATGGTGCTATCGCGGTTTTATACATTAATTTTCCTAATTCCCAGTTTGGGTTGAACTTCTTGCAAAATTCTGCTATAATTTTTGATGACTTAAAAGAATTTAGACATCTTTGTCTGCAAGTTACTTTCCTATTAAGTGTAGATGTTAAACAGACTCCTAAATATTTTAAACTATCACATACTTTAAATTTCTTACCGTTAAGAATGATATCATTTGGATGCTTTGCCTTATCATTCGGATATCTAATTAAAACCTGGCTCTTTTTGCAGTTTATCTCTAGTCCTACGGTTTTGAGCTGGCATTCTAGTTCTTTCAGTATCTCTTCAAACTCTGCTTTAGTTTTCGTTACAATTAGGATATCATCCGCAAATACAAGTAACAAGGGAAGCTTTAATTGGTTAATATCCAACAATTTTAATCCTGGAATTTTCAAAACAACTTTGCTCAAAACATCTTGTATTATGTAAAAAAAACAGCAGACGCTGTTTTATTCCTTTTCCTCTCTTTACTTCTTTGAAAAATTGGTTCTGCCATAGAACTCTTGTAACCTCATCTTTAACACACGATAACACTCTATCAATAAGTCTCGATGGAACTCCAATTTTAGCCAAAACTTCACCTAAACATTGTAATTTAATGTTATCGAAGGCTTTGCTAATATCTAGAGCTAATATGTAAAGATCCTGACCTGCATTCCAATACTCTTGATCATATGATATGATCATCAGTAGATCTTTCTGCCGTGAAAGCTGCTTGGTGCAATCCTGGCTCACCTGCATATTTCCTTAGCTGTTGAGCTATCCACTTAGCATAAGTTTTGTAAGCTACATTACACATAGAGATTCTTCTGAAATGATCTGCTTCCGAAGCTCCTGCTTTCTTGGAAATAGGGATTTGCGTTGTTTTCTTCCATGCGAGAGGTATTTCGTTCCTAATATAGGCTTCCTGTAATATTTCTGCTAATCTTTTTATAGAATTTTGATCCGCGTACTTAATGTACTCCATAAATATTCGATCTGAACCTGGTGATTTCCCATTACTAGTTGCATAAAGTATGTTTTCAATTTCTACTAATGTTGGTGGATTTGGCAATGGTGTAAAATCATGGCTTGTACAAAATTCCATGTCTGGGCCCTCACAAGTTTTTAGAATGTCATCCCAAACTCTAGTACTAATTATTGCTGATTTTTTCTTCTTTTGCTTGACAAACTGTTTAAGATAATTGTGCGTTTTTCGAATTCTTATATCTGCATCAAAATCTTTTAGGTTCTTGAAAAATGTCATTATTTCCTTTTCCTTATGATCTTTGACCGCTTGCTGATACTCTTGTCTACGATTTCCAATCCTGTATTTATAATTCTGCATATCTGGATGTTTCTGAGAAACTTTAATCGCATCTCTTAATTTATTTAAAGCCTTTCTTCTACGCGGAGTATTGGGAATTTTTGATACTTTAATGGTTTGATGTGCTGCAATTCTCATTCTTCCTGCTAGCTCTTCATAACATTTATCTATCGTGTCTGTTTCAATGTCTGTTTTAGTAGGCTAATTTGTTAGAGCTTCCTTGTATTTTTTTCTTATTCCTAAATCTCTAAGTAAATCAATATGAACCTTATTTGAAGTATTTTCCTGTATTGGCCAATTTATTGAATAACAAACCTACTAATATTAATTTATGATCCGTTTTCATATGCGTCCAGTATCCCTTGATATACCGTATTCGGAAGTTTGTGTATTGTGAAATTAACACGTGATCAATCTGGCTACTTTTATCTTTACTTCTTCAAGTTTTGTCTACATCTTTTCCTATCTTAGATGATATATTTTTAAGTTTCGAGAGGTGTAAGAAACACCCCCAGGGTCGCAATCGCATCCAGGGTGGGCGAATGACCCTCTAGCGCTTTATTTGGCATAGATAATCTAAACCACCATCTCTGCGGTGATAATGTGTCTAGGTTGAAAAACCAAAACGGCAACTCTCACAGGCTTCAATTTACAATCAAAAACTACTGCTCCATCTCTGTTGAAAAATCTGAAACTAGCATGACAACGATAAATGTTGAAATGCGAAACTTTGCCGAAGATGGCAACTCTCAAGAGTTTCATTTGTCAAAGATAGACTGCAGTGCCATCAGTGCTGAGAGATCTGGAAATAATATGATATCGTCGAAAGACAACAAATGTCACAATGAGAAACTTTGCCTTTGATGGTAACTCTCTGGAGCTTCATTTGGCAAAGACAGACTGCAGCGCCGTCTCTGCGGCAAGATCTAGAACTAATATGACAATCTCACAAGATGACAAATAACATACTGAAAAACTTTTTCCATGACGGGCACTCTCTAGCGCACCATTTGGGAAAGATAGACTGCAGCGCCATCTCTTCGGCATAATCTGGAACTAATTTGATAATGAAAAAACACAAAAAAAAGCATAAAAAGAAACTTTGCTGAAGACGGCAACACTCTAGCGCTTCATTTGACAAAGATAAACTACATCGCCATCTCTGCGGCAAGATCTGGAACTAATATTATAATCTCACAAGACGACAAATGATATACTGAGAAACTTTGTTGAAGACGGCAACACCCTACAGCAAGTCTAGAATGTTTTGTAAATAATTCTGTTCAGACAAAGAAATCAAATCCTCCTTCCCTTTGTAGCGGATTCCCGGTGGCCAATGTTACTGGAACCAGGAAGTTGTGGAATAAATGACTGCATCAAAAGCCCGTGGAAGAAATGGGACGCATAAAAAGCGCTTTGCAGGGCTCCAATGAAAGGGTTCCAATCCAAGATCCAATCATTGGGATAAACCAGAAAGCCGAATACCTGTACGGAAGAATCTACAAGAAGTTCATAGAAATTTGTGCATAGAACGAATTCATCGTCACTTGAGCTCAAGTATTCCACAAACACCTTGGAATTGTCCATTTCAAAAATATTTGTTTTCAAGCTCGTGCCCAAAAAGAGAGGGCTGGATCCGTAAACGTCAAACAGCTTTACATTGCACGAGATGTTTGGCGAAACAAAACAAAGTAGACCGGTGCGAGAAGTTGATTCCTGTTTTGTAACCTTTTTATCAACGACCGGTGCGAATGTGGGTGGCTAAATGAAAAAAAAAAAAAAGGAACGTTCTCTGTCATCAAAATATTACCCAGATACGAACCTACCGGTGCACAGTGATTCTAAGGCGGAAAAAAGTCGAAAAATCAACTTACTCATATTAAAGGGTGTATTCGATAAAAATGGCACACACATATATACTCATCAAAATTAAACTGATTATCGGATTTTCTTGAAATTTTCAGGGAATGAAGAACTACTAATAAGTTTTGTTATTGTTACAATACATATATTTTTCTAATTTTGTACACTATTTCAAATTTCTTATTCCAAAATTTTATGAAAATTGGATGAATATTGTGCTCTTTATAATTTTTCAAAGTATGGGTCCTACGTGGTCTTGGGTTTTAACTCGCATATAAAATGTATGGAGAATCGGAAATAAAAACATCAACTAAGTTTTCAATTGTGAGCACACATGCGCACATACACCACAATAGGCTTATTTTGAAGATTTTTTTACCAGCTTTCCAAAAATCTGTTTTTCAGTTTGAGCAAACTTGCGCAAATACGGTTCTGGGAGACCAGAGTCCTGGAATGTCCGGGAAACCCTTGCAATTGGTAAATACATAAATCCCATACTAGATTACCACGATCTTACCCTTTGTTACAAGTAAGTGTATACATATTTAAATCTTGGTAAACCGACTTTTGTTCGAAAGCCTGGAGGACCGAGTGTTATATACAACAAACTCACCTCGATGCAGTGGATGTCTGTGGGTGTAGGTAGCGTATGTGTGTAACGAAACTTCTAACTCAGTTTGCCAAGCAACTACTGAACCAATTTGAATGAAACAACCGCCAAATGAAAGGTACTATAATCCTATATTTTGCTTTTGAATTATTGGCATCGGTTCACTAGTTCCGGAAATTCCCCCGGGGAAACGGCCAATTTTGGCCTAATATCAAAACCCACCATGCGGCACCTCAAATTACATGAAAATTGCAAAATAAATCCTATGGTCCAGAACTACATTGGCCTCATCCGGGTTGATGTTCCGGCTACTGTGGCCAAAATCAGATCTGGATCAAAACCCATCATGTGACACATCAAATAACATGTGAACTTAAAAATAAGTGCAATGGTGATGATATCAAGTTTCCAGGACCATTATGATCACATCCGGGTTCTTATTCCTAGTAATGTTTGAACCTTATTACATGTAATGTTTGAACGAATTCACTGTAGTAACCAATTTGTGATTACGACTGGTTACTACATGGTCCTCCGGATCACCCGGAATGTGCGGGATATCTGATGACTTTCGAACTAGATTTACACGATTTTTACCATAAATTTTTACAAAGGAAAGAACATCGATTGCTTAGAAAACCGATTGCTGATGCAATGCACGGGATCCTTAAAAAGAAGCGATATTGCATCCTGGCTCCTTGGAAAGCATTTTTAAACTGATAAATTTCAGTTATTGTTGTCATTGCATACGTTAAATTTATATCACCATGTTTCTTCTGAATTTCCTTAATCAAAATTAACATGACAATTGTAGTCGACACCAAAATGATAAAAACTGGACATTTCTAGGATTGATTTAAACAATTAGAATCGCTCAAAACTTATAATTCTTTGAAAAATATATATTTCCTTAATTTCGTTATTTGGATCACCCTATTTGAAAAAGAAACACCCTAATGACAAATTGAAAATTTAGAGTCAGATATTTTTCGAACAGGAACAAATCTACCTATTACTGCAGAATTTTAAAATCCACTTCATCTTTTTGGTTTCGAATTTCTGAATTATCAAATTTTACGAATGTTCCGGAACTTCCGAAGGTCCAGGACACGCCCACTTAAAGCCGTACCATGTTCTCTACATCGCTTTCCTTCTAACGTATTATGAACAAATGGTTTTAAAAAGAATCGTAATGCTTTAGGACGAGACTAATGAATTTACCATTTCATCGGATGTTCCGAATACTCCAGGAGGCCATAAAATGACCATATCTCAAAAGTGTGGTCTAATACGACAATTTAGATAACACATTTGAAATCAGCGGCACAAAATTACTTGGCAACACATAACTTAGCAATGGAAATTCAATTTTTAGACTTTTTTCCGCCTTATGTATGGAATGGAATCACTGTGCGGTGGGGATGGTCTTATGACGGTTGTTTCTGCGTGTATCTAAACAATTGGATGGATTTATTTTATTGTGACAACGACGAAGCGAAAGACAAACACGTCATTTTGCAAACACGACCTACTGCGATCAAGTTCCCATGAACTAGGTCTAGAAGGTAACGGAAAATTTTTGAACAGTCAGGTTACTGACTTTATCACGTTTGGTTTTGAATTCTCTCTTCGTCTGGAAAGTTTTTTCAACATCGAATCTCATTCAATAATACAGTCGGGTTTCCTACCGCACGGTGGGTGGTACCATCCACCCGGCTATCTTGCAGTTAATTGTTGATTTTCGTTACCGAGCCTAACTGCATGCACAAAATTAGCTGAATTGGTTGTAGGATAGCCGAGAAATAAGTGTGGGTGGATGATGCCACGCGACTTTCTATAGGAGACCTAATTGTACAAGTTATTGATGGAACATTTTACATGATAGAAATTCTTACAGGAAATTTCCAATGCTCAGTTTTGGCTTGCTATGCACAACATGCAACATACAACAGACACAGCCCTGAACATTCTTCCAGCATCGAGCGATGGAAGCGACAAAGCCTTTTTCGAATTTTGGTTCGATGTTTAGTCCAAGTAGTTTTCCTTCAGGTTGTAATTCCAAAACACGAGCTCTTACTGCCGCCACCGTTGAATCACACTATGTATATCATTAGCAGCCTCTTCCTGCTTATCACTCACTATTACACTTGTGCTGGTCAACGAAATGATTTCAAGCCTCTCTTCAAGTCAAGAACATAAGTATGTGCCCACAAGCTGGGCGCGGATGGGCGTTAGAGAGAGAGAGAGAGGAAACTGCCTTTCATGATTAAGCTCAATCGACAAAACAGCTCATGTAGGTAGGTAGGTAGTTTGGTTACCAGCCACGGCAGATCTGTAAATTTTGTTCACGACAAAAGTGGGACGTTCTCAAATCCTACTCGGACTCAAAGAATTGACACGCGACAGGGTTGGTTTCAAATGTTTGTATCTGTTAGTGAACATAAGCAAACAATATATTTACTATCCAATGCAGTGAGATTGATGAAAAACTGACCACATTTTTGCGTGAGTGACCTAGCAACGTTGCTGGTCACTCTCCGCTCTGCGTTGCGTTGACTTACCTTTCCCGAGTCCTCAGTGAGCTTACGAGCCGCTTCAATCCAGCCGGGTTGGCTCAGTCCTAATCTAGTATTTACGGTGAGCGGTCGACTGTCGAATCCCATCCCAACCCAAACTCAGTAGTCATTTGGAAATCCGTCCGATCACTTCGGGTTCTGTGCGACTTAGGTGAAACAACAGAAGAAAAAAGGACGAATCGAAACAAATCCCGCGTGTTGGCGAATTTCTCGAATAGTGAAGGGAGTTTGGAGTGCGACTAGCTTCTTGTGTGGTAGCGGTGTTTGTCATTGCTGAACTTGAACTGCATTTTCAGTCAGCCTGAACGCGTGTGCTTTACGAACGTACGAAGCGCGTGATATAATCAGTCTGATCCATTTGTTATCATTGATTGTAATTATAAATCCCAGCCTGAAGGACGTTGGAAAGGAGCACAACGTCAGCAGAGTGACGATGAGTGACAAATCTTATGTTAATGGTGTGACTGCGGCGAACATGAACGGCGACTGCAGTACGAATGGAAACACCTTGCTGAACGGAACGGCGACCACGACGACGAACACGGTTGATCAGGATGAGAAGATCGCGGGCGTGTTCTACAATGCACGGGAAGAAGCATGGTGAGCATGATCTAATTGAATCGGGGTATATTCCCAAGTGCAACAAATTAGTTGCGAGTCAAAATCGGCTCCTGGCTGTTGTTTGTTCAGTTTTTGATAAGGTAATGTGGCAGTGGCACTTGTGGGGTCAACATTACGTCAGTGGGAATGGCGACTGATGTGTCTCGTGTCGTTGAGGGGTTATCAGGAGGTGCGAGGGCTTTTTCGTCATTCTTAAAAACAAAATTAATAGCTAGCTTTCAAAGAAGAACTGCGAAGTCGTTGACTGTTGTATCATTTATGTTTCTTAGCTATGGTGAATCAGTTCTAAGAAGTTGTGCTGCATAGCTTGAATTGAAACGTTTCTGGATTCGCCAAATATGAAAGATTATCCAGCTTACCTAGCAAGAGTTATTTAGAAAGTATGAACTTGAAATTAAGTCTGAGTGAGATGTTTACGCGTTGTTTAATTGAGGATAGAACGGGTAATGTTTTTGTTTTCTGCAAGAAAAAACATGATGAAGTTTAGCAGACGCGTAATATTTTACCCCGTTCAATTGCAAACCAAAGCAAGTGTTGTGCCGAATCGTTTACAATCTTCCATCTCATGAATTTATGCCAAATCTATGATTCCACAAGTTACATGTTTCTTCCAAACTGTGTGGTGCAGTAGTCTCTAAAGTGTCGAGATTGTTAGGGTTGAGTTGAAGGAATGCCTGGTCACTCATGTCAATTCTGAGGTCACTTGCACTTACAAAAGCCCTGCATAAACACAGCACAAACATCAAATGGAAATTCATTCTAAATTTTTGTTGACCTCAGCGTCTTCGTTTTTGTTTTGGAACTTCGCCGAGCTTCACGAGTCAATAAGTAAGACTTTACTTTAAGCCGCACCTCCTCAATCTAGCTGAAGTCAAAAGGACAACAGTGCCCAGGCTGCACTACCAGCTAAGTACGCAACCCTTAGCTGGCGGCCTTTGTCATCTCTTGACCCGTGGAAGCATGAGGTAGCAACTTGTGAGAACCAGAGCTATGTTGCGGAGACACAAACTCTTTTGCGACTCACCATTTTGCAGCCCCTCTCACCTTTTTACGAAAATTGAGTAACATTGAGTGAGAGAAAAAGGGATAGCATATAATTGTACTCAAAAATTGAGTAAAATGAAACGGGAGTGTATGTTTACTTAACAGAACATTTGAGAGTTTATTCGTGTGAGTTACTTTCTCAGGGGCGAATTATTAAGCTTGAGACCGATATGCCGGGACTTCCTGAGCCAAAAACCATACCCATTTTCTTCAGGACTACCTAGCCATATTAATTATTTGTTTTTGTTTTGATTTGTCCCTTTATTTTGACAGAATACTTAAAGGTTCATTTTTTGGGAGATATCTCCCATTTTATTGGAGGGTGATTCATTTACCATGGGACCGATGCGCTGATACTGTTGCTGATACTTTTTGACCAAAAAATAACATAAGGCTCTGGTTGTAGTTTCAGATAAATCGATGAGGCTTGCAAACAAAACGAGTTGAAAAAATCGAATGTTCCTTCATCTAATGTAACGTGAGATATGTATGCTCTTATAGACAGCTCTCTTTTTCATGACCTCCTTGTTTCTCGGGTTCGATTATTTTTTCTTTTTTTTTTGGCGTAGAACTACTACGTCCACTGAGTTTCTAAGTTTAGTTTACCCAAATGTGGGTAAAGAGTACCGAAATCGCGAAAAGTGCACAAAAATGGGTACATTACTACCTACCCATATTTGAGTATTTTTTCTCATACAAATTCACTCAAATATGGGTAAAGTCATCTACACTCAGAAATGAGTATGTGCACTTTTTTACGATTATGGGTAAACTGAGCTTAGAGTGTGACTGTGTGCATCCAAATTTTATGTCATTTCGAGGTGCTTCCAAGTCCAAGTGCTTCAATCAATGCTACATGGCTCCACACAACACCAGTCATGATAGTACCCAACTAACATTTTTACCCAACTAACATATTTAGTTGCCTAAGCCGAAGTTAAGAACTTATTCAAGTTACCATAAGCATTATATTATTGCACTTATTCAACCCAAAATCAACATCGGTAATGCGGGATCACATCAATTATACAGTTGTAAAGTAATGAAGCGTTAGATTAGCTTAAGAATGTAGTGATGCATTACCAATGCAGTAATGCTACTTTAGCAATGTCTTATGGCATTACAAAAGATATAGCATTAGTTCGATTTTAGTGGGGCCCTTTTCAGCTTTAATCCAACTTCAATGATGCACTAGACATTATACATATGCCCTATATATGCATGCTATTACAGCCTTGTAGTTACTTGGGAATAAACTGTTTTAAAATTGTATAAAAGCAAGTGAAGCTGAATAAGCTATAAGCAGAATTAAAAAATCAATACAGTAATTATGCGTAATGTAACACAGCTTTAACACAACATTTAGTTCTAGGTTGCATACTTTGAAAAAAACTCTTATGCGAACAATGTTTGTCTGCCTATAGACAGCTTGATTATACACCCAAAAGTTTATAAAGGTGGCAAAAATAGCGTTATCCAAAAATTGCAATTTTTGCAATCATATCTTGAGAAAACTGTATGATACGTAAAACACAATTTCGCCCATGTTGATCCACAAAGCATGTTGTGAAATAAACGAAGCAATGAAAGTGTATACGAGCGACGAGTTGCACTCAAATTGGTTAAAGACTTATTTATGAGAAAACATAGCTCCACCTAACGGACGCATTTTATTTTTCATAGCAAATTGATGTGTTGCATTTTTGCCCACAGTCAATGTTGCATTTTGTCTCCAAGTGACGATTTATAGCGGAAAATGAAACAAAATCATGCAAAATTGCAATAAAATCTTGCTATTTTAGTTAAGGTGTATAGCTAAGGAATTAGTCGGTTAAGCTTTTCAATAATCATTCTGTGTTCTCTTAGACAGTTTTATTTGTTAGCTTTGTTATAGCTTTTCAAAAACCTTCATATTAAAAATACCTTAGCCGCTATACAGCTTAGTGATTATAGCTGTATAGAATTTTGTATAAGTACACTGACCGAACAAATCGAGAGGAATCCATTAGAATATCGTATGGAAATTTGCCAGAAGACATTATTGCAAGTTTTATACGATTCCCTAATGGAAAGAAGTTCATATGACAATCGTATGAATATTTTCCTCACATGAAAAAAAAAAGTTGCAATCAGGATTCGAACCATGAACCTCGGCATCCAGAGGCGAGCCACAACCCCACGAAACTATACACGCTTGATAAGTGATGTCAATTGAAAGTGTATAAGAGGCATGCTTTTATCGACCAATGCAACAATAATCATTTCATACGATCTCTTATGGAATGAACTTTATGCCTTGTTCAGACTACAGAGTTATAACATGTTATAACGGTTGTCAATTCATTGCAACAAGAAATTTGTCATCAAGATAGGCTTATAACATGTTATAACTCTGTAGTCTGAACAAGGCATTAGACTCATGCTTTGTGGTGCATTGTTCCGATCGTTCGGATAATTTCTTGAGTGTAGTTGGGGCATCTATGCAGTTACAGGTATACCTCGATTATATGTACATTTTCGATTTTGAAATGTACATAAAATCGAATTGTACATAAAATCGAAGCAATATATTTTTTTTATTATTTCGATAAAAAATGTATAGAATATACAAGTTTTAGTTAAAGTTTTTATTTACCACTCGGAAAATACAGCAGAAAAAATGGTTAAACTCATGGGTTCTGTTTTTTATTCTATTACAAATCACAAACATTTATTCTAGATTTTTTTAAGTTTTTCAATCCCTTTCACAAATTATGTGTAGGAATGTGAGGAGTGGGAATGGTCTAATAAATCTTTCGCTTCATGCAAGAGAAATCGAATTTGTATGGGAAAATTTGATAAGGGAAGGAAAGAGGGATTGGAATTAGCCGAAAAAAAATTCTTTCATCATTTGACGATTCCATTAAAGTTAATGTTCTTTTAACGTTTTCGATCTCATCGGATTACCTTTTTTTAGTCTCATCCAGTATTCATCAAACCTTTTAGATTTTTTTTTTTCATTTCGTCGTACAGTAAGAAGAAGTATTACAAAGTTTCAGAAGACATAATTTTGAGTTCATTTGATTTTTATTTGGAATTTTCATTTACATACATTTTTATCACTTCTGAATCTCTTAAAAATCAAACAAATGAAAACATTCGGATATTCAAAGGCAATTTTCTCAAGATGATTTTCGATTCACTATCTTTGCGAAGATTTTTGCCCTCATGCCACGCAACGAAAACTGCGAATTGAGAGGCCAACCGTTCTCTTCTGCATACCGGATCATTACATCAGCGGATTTCAGTGCCGATTCGTCCGAGACCAGCTGAAAGTCATCTTCCGCATTAGCAGAATCCAAAATGTTCATGCTGTCGTCATCTGGTAGGCTGCAATCCATGATGTTGTACGTCGATTCGTCGTCAGCTGTAGGGTTGAGTACTTTTTCAACAATTTCTGAATCTTTGAGGACTTCAAACTCAGCATTTTCCTCATCGATAACGTTTGACGCAGTGATTGTAGCGGATATTTCCAGAAGTCGCTCCTTAATCATAGAGAGAGGCACCTCATCTTTGTCTTCTACTTCCTCCGGGTTGTACAGCAAATTCCAAGATTTTCTAATAGAAGCTTGAGGAACCAGATCCCACAATTGCGCAACCCAAAAGATGGCATCCGTAACATTTATTTTCTTCACGTTGTCATGAAATTCTCCAGGTCGTCCAAGAATCTCCTGCATCATGATTTGTCTGTACCGTGATTTGACCATTTGGATCACATTCTGATCCATCGATTGAAGCACCGCTGTTGTGTTTGGCGGTAAAAAGACTGCCCAAATAGCGCCGTCTTCCGTTTTGAGCTCATCTGCATTGAAATGTGCAGAGCAATTGTCCAAGACCAAAACTGCTCGCATAGGTAAACCGTTTTCCGCCAAATACTTTCTGACTTTCGGTACAAAATGCTCAAAAAACCAGATTTTGAACAGTACGCGGGTCATCCATGCATTTTTGGATGCGGCATAGAAAACTGGAAGCTCTTTTAAATTTTTCAACGCACGAGGGTTAAGATATTTCCCGATAACCATCAGCGGCAATTTCAAAGAACCGTCCATGTTCGCACACGGCATAAACGTCAGACGTTCTTTGTTCACCTTCTTTCCAGGTGCGGTTATCGAGTCCTTGTCAACGTATGTATTTGTGGGCGTGCTTTTGAAGAAAAGACCGCTTTCGTTTGCGTTGAAGATCTGACTTGGCAGCAAATCATTATAACGCATTTCCGCCGCAAACTTTTGAACAAACTGGTCAACGATGGCAATGTTGCTTGATAATTTCTCGCCCGTAATTTTCAAAAGACGAATTTCATGTCTTTTGATGAATTTGGCGATATATCCCCGACTTTCAAACTTGCCTTCACCCACCAACTCGTTGAAAATCTTCACTGCTTGAACTTGCAGCATTTCTTGGCTTAACGGAATGTGTTGTTGCCTTTTTTGCAAAAACCAGAGGTAAAGCGCCTCATCCACTTTCGGGTAGCGAGCGGATTTGAAAGACTTACGATGAGCTGCAAATGATAAACATGAGTGCGCTTTTCTATGAATAGAATCTCCAATTTGCTTACCAATGTTTCCTTGAATATTTGCAATGTTGTTCAGTATCTTTGATTTGGATCGCTGAATGTTGTAAATAGTAGATCGTGCTTTGATGTGGTACTTTTCCATAACATCTTGAACTGTTAGTCCATTTTCCAAATCATGGATAATCTTCACTTTAGCTGTGAGAAGAATACCCGATCGTTGCTTTTTAACTTTTGGAATTTGAACAGAAGCCATTTTAGGGATTACAGCCTGCACAAATCCGGGTTCAAATAGAAGTGATGATACAACTTCCTCACGATCAAAAATGTCAAAAAAAATACACGGTAATCAGATACTAATGGGATGCATGTTCAACATAACCCAGATTTAATCTGACCGTTGAACTAGAAAACATTGTTTTAAGATCAAAATGATGGAAAAAGTGTAGATGAGTAAAGATGAGTGAGTATTGATTGAGTGGATTGAGTGATGTTGAAAAACCGAAATCTCAAATCTCACTCATGATTTTTATCAAGTGCGATTCTTTTCTCTACGAAATCATAAGCATAACAATCATGCCCGATTTTTTTTATTCCGTTTTACTCATTGATTGTTCCTCGGTGCTTACATTGCATAAATGGGGTGTTTTCTTATTTTTCTGGTAGAGAAGTAATAAATCACGCCTTCAAAAATAAGAAACACCACCAAAGCAAAACATTGACCGATTTGGGAGATATCATCGTTTAGCTCATTTGAGAAGAATAATGAAAGCACGGCTGAGAATCTCAAGCGCGATTTTTGTCTGTATAATCGAAGGCGATTTCGCTCACGTTGAATGACTCAGTGAGTTGCATTTTGAGATGATTTCAACATTACTGTTGAGTACAGTATTTAAAAATCACTTGAATTGCCTCGTTATTTATATTAGGGAACATTCATTGATCACGCCATTAATCGAAAAAGCACCGTGTTTATAAACACAACTACCCTTCTCCTTTTCGCCAAGCATTTTGTTTAGAATCCTCTAAATTAATCTATATGTCGTCACACTTTTTTAAAACGAGCATTTCAAATATTATCAATGGATATAACCTAATTGAAAAATTATAGGCAGAGGGTTAAATCACTACTTCTTCATCCCCAGGATTTTTTGTATCATGTAGGGTTTGGATTTAATCGATCAGACTGTCTGATACCCACGATGAATTTGTCGAACAAAGTACTAGCGCCAGCACTGTATATTTTGGAAAACCTGAGGAAGTGAGTTTTGAGTGCCCGCAATTGAAAAAGTCTCCTTTCCAAGGGAACAAACAATTTAGATAATACGAAAACTGTCCTTGAATAAAAAATGAAACATGTGAAAAACCATGTACATAAAATCGAGGTAAAATGTCCATAAAATCGAAGTACATAAAATCGAGGGTACATACAATCGAGGGTTCATAAAATCGAGGTATACCTGTATTTATATTGAGTTTCAATTCATAGCTAACTAAGCGTATTCATTTAATTTTATGTTAAGCACCTTACAACCATTTGTCTGAGCTGTCAAACGAAATGAAAGGAATACCGTCCATTTTATCAAGCAGAGTTTTTAGATTTCATAATGCTTCGAAGGATTTTGATTTTTTTTAAGAAAAGCGGTACTTACTACTGAAAACTAAATCTGAGAAAGTATAAAGCTTGTTTGAGGAATTTATGTCCGGAGATTCGTGTAATTGACAGTGCTGATGATCGTCACAATTCTTGGAAGCATTGTTATTTTAAATTATACATTTCCTAAAGCTGCTTTTGTGCAGGTTTTAAGGAACCTGTTGACCGATTATCAACAGACCACCCAATACGTAACCGGGTTTTGGAGACGGCCGGAAGTTGCTTTCAAATAAACGATATAAATTCCAAGTGTATTCCGGAAAGGTGTAGAAGTGAAGATTGCTTTACTTATGAGATCATACTTCTTGTGATGATCTTCAGGAATAAGTAATCAAGCATAACATTTTCCAACTCGCATTGAAGGATCTCTTAGCAATACTTAAAAGTCAATACAATGAAATTCATCTACCATCAGATCCTAGAACATTGTTGGGAACTCCTTCGAGTACTCCGGTTGTCGATGTTCCAGATGGACAATATTGGCACCAAGGCCTAGAAAGTTTCCTTCGAAGCTGTCTTGCAGATCTAAGCGAGTATATCAACTGAATTCAACTGAAAATCAGTATCGACGGCTTGCCTAGGATTTGAGTGATTGATAACTCAATATGATGTCGTGACATCGCTGAAAATGATAACTTTTGTTATCGTTCTGGTCGTTTCAAGTGTTAAAACATCAAAATTGAGAGCAAAAACCTGTTCCTGTTCCAGAAAATTTCAAACTAGTTCTGTTATCAGTGAGAACAAAACGAAAACTTATTTCACTCCTGTTGATAACTAAACGAGCACTCGACTTGCTGTGAAAATAAAATTACAGTAACGTGAAACAACTATACAACAAACTTATTGCGATTTCAAGTTTGTCAGTCTTAAACTTTGCTGTTTCAATTCGCTTCTGGTCGTAAAATTTGTTCTGGATTTGCTATTGTTGTTCTGTTGTTAGGCTTTACTCGGGGAAAACTGTTTGTACAATGTGCAAATATTTTTTATAGGCAAGTACTGTCATTCTATGCATCATTGTACCACAGACAAACAGACGATTTTTTTTTAGAATATTTGCTCTCGAGCTTGGTTGTTTTGCTACAAATAATATTGCACACATGCTCGATACGATGTCAGGGTTTCAGATGGTGAGGGTTTTGTGCACCGTAAAACGGCTAAATTAAAGAGATCGAAGTAGTTCGCGCTCCGGGACTGACGTGTTTGTGCCTCGCTGCTTATTTTATCTGAAATTTTTCGAGATATTTAGTGGAAATTATTGTGTAGTGTTGATAATGATTCGGTCACTAAAGAGTTGATTGCGGTCCAACACGAGGCTTTCGACTGGTGTAAAAACAAAGTGTCCCCGGTGCAGACGGAACCCCGAACATACAGCCTTGCGGTGACAGGAGGAGCTCGAGTTCACCCGCGTCACTCGGAGATGTTTGGTTAATGGTCGTGGAGCGTTCATGGTCGACCATCTCCTTAAGAACAGAATGTTATCTGGAGGGTACGCGGACCTGCTCTGGTTGCTCGATGTTACAACCACAGCAATGGAATGTTTTGGAAACCCATTTTCTCCTTTTGTGTCCCATTCCAATATTTTTTGTATGTGTATGTACACTCAGTGGCATGGGAGAGGCCGAGCGGGGTTTTGTTGGCGCAAGACTCCATGTTCAGCCTCCTGTAACTTTGCCAATTGTCGGTGTTTTTGGATGAGGGTTTGGCAGCATTATGCAAAATGTGTGAACCTGGTGTGATCAGGGTTTCATGTTGATAGGGTTTATAGATTTGGGGTTGTCGTGGCATGTGTGAGGGGAGTCATTTTTGGACGTGAAGATTTCAGGGGTCCGCGTTTCTGTGAGGGGTTTGGGTGGCATATTGGAAGTTTCTTCGGGGCTTGTAGGGGTGCAGAGGATTGTGTGGGCGGGATTTGAACTGTTCCCATAGGGTGGTTTGGACTGCAGCTGCGTCGGGGTTGACGTACCAGCGTGGGCATTTCCCTTTTTCGCCCGATGCTGACCTTGCTGAGGTGTCGATGCGGGGAGGAAGCCGAGGTGAATTTTATTAATAATACTGTATAACACTGCATACGTAGTTTTCACAAACCAATTCATACTGAATGCCATATTTTCAAAGTTCTTCGTGGGTTACACTAGTTGTTTGGGATATTTCACGCGTAACAAATCATGTGTATTAATAAGATGAATTCACCTCGGCTTTTTTTTTTTGCACCGATGTTTCGGCGGGGTCAGTATCGGGTCAGGGGGAGGGGGAGGTGCTCGTGTTGGTGTGTCAACTTTGACGCCGGCTGTGGTCCGGAACACTTTGTGGAGGTAGTTCGGGTTTTGTCCGCATTGTTTTCTGTATTTTTGTAGGCTGTGGAGAGGTTTTTAGTGTGCTGCCTGGGTCCTTCACAGGGGTGCGGATTTTTGGGGTTGCTGTGTCCAGGGATGGCTTTTTTCACATATGTTGTGATAGCTTCGGGTCTGTAGGTTTTGTCGGCATGAGGTTTCGATCGCATAAGGTCTATACATTAGTTATTAGATTGTCAGATTTTCATTTGCAAGTATTGATGGTTGACGGGGAGACAGGGGGTTGAACAACGTGGTTTTTGGGGGCAGGGTTTTTCTCGGCTTTTTTTTTGCTACTGAGTATATGTGTATGTTTGTGTATATATACATTTGTATGTATGTGTGAATGTTCATTTAATTTTAAAATGCATAATATACACACTTAGAGGGTTCTGCAGTGTTCGGTGGTTTTTTGCCGATATTTCAGCAGCTGAACAATTCGGTGGTCCGATTTGGCGGAGTTCGGTGAAATTTGGCAAGTTCCGGTAATTTTCTTACCGGAATACTGTAGAATTTCACCGAAATCCGGTGGATCGGATTGCCGAACGTTCAGCTGTTGAAAGTTCGGTGGAGAGTTGCCGAATACTGTAGAATGTTCTAAGTGTGTATATATGATCACATCACTTATCAAGGTGAATCCTGATCCATCGAGCCCTACCCTACTAACATAGAAAAACTTCCTTCCTGTGACCTTTGTGGGGATGCAGAGGTAAACACGGTCCCTAATCAGCAAAGGTCACACTAACTTTCCTTCCCTATTCCCAACTGATTGCAAGGACGTGGCCGGCGCCGTTATTGATTATTAAAGAAATTGAGTCACTGGAACGTGTACAGTGAGAATGGTCGGTTACTCCCAGCCCCATTCAGTTGATTCATTGTGCAATTTCACTGATTCTGATCACTCACGGAGTAGCAACCATCGATACGTGCAGTCAGTCAAGCTAAGCTAAGCTAAAGCTAAGCGTAAAACGGCTAAATTAAACACGGATACAATTTTGTGTGTATAGCAACAACAACGAAATAATGAACAATTTCTGTTGAAGTTTAATGTATTTAATTGTTTTGATAATATTATGTCACATAAATTCAAAATATGATTTACTTGATATACACAATAAGTGAACAGATTGATAAATATGTCTCGGTGGCTTAGTGGTTAATCTATCGGGCCACTAAGCAGAAGATTAGGTGTTCAGCTCCCCGGTTTTAGTGGCTTATTTTTTAATCACAGGAAATTCATTAATATAGCAATAAGTTGTATAATTTTTGGATAAAAGCTTCCTAGGCTATAAACCGATAAACATTTTCTGCATGACGGGTTTTCGAAAGGCTGTACAAAAGCTACCATTTGCTCACTATAAGAACATTGTTCAGTTAGTTGGAATGAAGCTGTAAAAAACTTTTCCGTATGTATAGCAGAGTATCAGCTGTATACAAGTTGAGAAAAAGTTGAGAGAATGATTATCAAGCATAGAAGCTGCAAATGGGTGATGATACTAACTTTTTAAAAGGAGCTTTCACGCTTCTTGCTATCTTTTCGCATTTTCATGAAGCTGGGTAGATTCGCCAGATTTGCGTGTGAAAATATTGGATGGACGCTTGTGCAACCACTTCTTAGCCATTACTCAGGCTAACGTTGTATACGTATGGCCAATGAAGCGTTACCTAATGAAAAATGTTAGTTGGGAAGCCATTTCAGAATAATAGTAGTGTAAACATAGTTCAAAGATAGACAAAACCCATTGAACAACTCTCACTGCTAAACATCGTTGATAAAACGCTATCGACATTACGAGAAACACACTGTGATGGCAACAATTGGCGGTATTCATGTAAAACACATTTTAAATCAGCCATTAATAACAGCCATAATACTATCTAACAATAAACTAAAATTGGTTACTTTTCATGTTCGATGAACGATTTCCGTGTATTGTGTCTTGGAAAGCCTGCTATGTGCTTGACGGAAATTATTCAAGTTTTCCTACCTCGAGTTGAAGGACCTTCTCCAGCGACCCACCCAGTAGGCGACGCATTACCTTCGGCCGCTTTCCTTTTCGCCCGATAACAGCGAGCTCTCCTTGTCTCGTTGTTGTCACGGGCGGCATTTCCCGGCAGCTCGTAGGCTTCAGCAGCCATGTTTCTCGCAGCGAGGTTGACGGGAGCATCCGCAAGAGCTTACTGTAGCAACGCATCTCTGAGCAACAACTGCTCGCCAGTGCACCCTCCAAGGTGCTTGCTGCCGCCAATTGCGTTCGTATAGCTATTGCACAGCTCTACGACTGCCGAAATACTAAGGCAAAATGTGAAAGTGTACCCTTTTTATAACCTTCGTGGCTGCCTAGGAGACGTTCGTTATTTAAATATGAAATCTGTGCTAGGAAGTACAGTGTATATGGTGAATTTACGCTGAAAAATTGACATTATGAGACATCACCTTATATTTACATTATTTTCAATAGTTTTATGTTAAAAATCAATAGTTATAATAGAGAAACGACTGAGATATTAATGCTCAAAACCTGACCACAATATGGTGACGTCTCCCAATAGATATTTTTTTTAAACTGTACCCCAGTATAGAAAACAAAGACCTAGTAGTCCTACGTCAAAACTTATGTTTTGACAGATAGGCCTTTTCTGTCTGCGACTTACATACTTCTTCAGTGTCGAGTGCTTTGAGCTTCCACTAGATAACAGGATCTTGAATTCTGAGTTCCGTATCCGGCATCATAAGAAGCCGATAATAATAGATATTCTGGGATTGAATCAGATAGCATAGCAATGCATCCTCAAAAAAGAAGTAAGGGTGTTTCATAATACCAATAATACCTCGAACCACATTTGACCCATTCGCTTGACCTCACAAACTGCGTTCGGTGCTGGTCGCCAGGAGCAATCAGTTCCGCTAATGGCGCTCGAAAGCCGCCCATTATTCAATTGCGCTTAAATTGAGTCGCGCAGATGCCTTCTTATCACAAATCACCCCACAACCGAATAGAGGCGGCAACCTATGGTGACGACGACGATGATGCCGAACCGTTGTTGTCTTGTCATCGTCGTCGTCGTCGTCGTCGTCAGCAAGAATAAGCATAATCATGCGCCTCGGGAAATCGAATAATAAAGAACAAACGGGAAGTACCGACCGACCACTAACACAGCACACGAATGATACCGAGGGTCATTGAAATCGCAACGACCGGGAAACTGCGATGCAGATGTTCTGACATTTACATGTTCATGGGAAATAAATTTCGTGAATGGAAAATAATGCGAGCAATCAACAAGGATCGCAAGGTCAAATCGATACTTTCAGACGGATCGGTATTTTGCAACAACGGCGAAAAATCAGGATTATTTTCTGTTCAAAACCAACATTTCAAGCGGAACCAGTAAGATATTTATTCTTCGATAGGTGGTAGAATCGTATCACATGCCTGGAAATGCTGGCAGATTTCCTTCGAACGTCTTTGAGTGAGACCCTTCTGACTTGTCGGTCTAGCATTGTTGTTTTCCCGGTAGAAGTTCGTCAGAATCAACAACGAATGATTTCGTTGTTGATGATGTTGACACTTGCCAGCAAATATGTCGCCCTTGATTCGGAAATGCGCTTGCCCTTTGTTGAGCTATCGTGGTCAGTGCCAGGTCATCTTGTAACAAAACGGCGCCGGTGATTAATGGGATGTGCAACATTCTTATCTCTAATGAGCTTGGTCAGTCGAAGCACTGTCTTCGATAAGCGTTGCCAAGCCTCCCTTTGGTTTATAAATGGTTTGAGGAAGGATTTGGACAGTCACGATGGTTGCCCATTACGTGATTTTGATAATGGATTTTTTTTTTTATCTCGGTAGCGTGATTTTGATTGACACGTGCCAGCAACTGATGTTGTGTAGTCATTCGATATAATCAATTCCTGAGTCATTTGATATAATTATAGTTACAGTGTTGAACATAACATACCAAGCTTTCATCCTTCATTACTTAAGCATAATTATACTTTCAAATTCCATCAAAGCAATTAAGCAACATGCTACAATTGATGGCCCAGCATAATTCTACACGATTGTTGGAGTAATCTAGTATTCACTGACTGCACGCCGCTAAAGTTTAATTTACTATTGTCATTTTGCATTGGCCAGAACATATGCAACTTTCTGATATCGCTCAGTGCCTAGGTGTCAATATTCTCGCAGAAAAGTTTCATTTTATAGTAAAAATCTTGTTTACTGTATATTTTAGTGACAACAAGGTAAGCGTGGCGCTAAATTCTTGAAGAATTGAAAGAAATTTATCAACTTGACATTAAGTGCTAAAATGATTAGAAACAGTCTTAGAATTGATCTTCGAAAGAAAATAATCGAAAATTACGTGGGCTGAATGTCACAAAAGAAACACATTTTAATAGTTATGAATTGGCCACAGCTGTCAACCGCGAAACTGTGCGCAATAAGGATCAATTGTTCGAGCAGATCGAACAAGCTTGAGCAGAGATCCCACAACTTGACAATCTTATCCAATGCATTACTCAAAGGTGCACAACTGTTATCGGCAATAATGGACGCGCAACAATATATTGAAAGCCGAGAACAATCTGGTAGCCAATATACGAAGTTGCATTTGTTTTGTCCAGGACGATAATTTATTGTTTTGTTCATTCGATAATATTATCGTTGTTTGTGAATGAATTCTGTTTTATTCAACACAGTAAATTTGAATTATGTTTATTTTGATCACCTACATGCCATTATCTTTGTGTTTATTTACCAAAAAAAAAGTTACTTTACAATTTTTTGATTGGTTGAATTTTTTTTCCTACACTTTTGGAACAATGTAACGCATACCATAAGGAACGCACAATGGGCAAGAACTGATGATAACTAAGGAAAAAATCTGTAATTTGTGCTTTAGGGAAATCTGACGATGGAACTGGTTTCAATCGCCGCACGGATATGGTTGTGGAGTTATAGAACTTATTTTACCCCGCTTTCCCTTATATTCCTGAATAATTTATAGATATTTTTGAACGGAGAAGCTCAAGATCAACAAAATAGTGCTAGTCCTATGTGAAATTTCCTGAAGAACCGAATAAAAGCTGTTTCAACTACGGCACGCCTCTGTGAACGAAGATATGGCTGGGTTTACCCCACTTCCCATTGTATTCTTAAATAATTTATTAGTTTCTTTGCTTGGAGTGATTAAAACCAGTTCCATTCGATTTCCAAGCGGAAATGGCCTTGTTTACAAGCCGCGCTTAAAAGCGACAAAAGTTACAAATTTTTCCCTTAGTTTTCATCAGTTCTTGCCCACTGTGGAATGGTTGTTAGCTTTGAATTTTGAACGTGTCAGTACTTATTTTTTCATCATTCATTTAGTGAAGCGTCTGCATTGAATTTTCTTAAGAGGTCACACCTTCCAAAAATGATTAAAATGCAGCGTTCTGTTATCTTTTGCAATCATCTCGAAAGATTTCGAAAAACGTAATAAATTTCTCATAACCAGCGAACAAAAGTACTTTTTGAGAATCATTGCACAGTGGTCCTGAATGCAAATTTAGCTGGAAATATACATTTTCAGCCTAAGTTTGAAGTTTTGGCGCGAAAGAAAGTTGTTTCTAATAACAGGGCGCTTCTTTTGGTGTTAATGAAAACTAGGGTGGTCTTATTTCCAGAAAAATCGAAAATCTAACTCTTTTATTTGCTGAAATAAAGGCATGCCATTATTAGGAAAAGTTGTAGAATAAATAATTTCAAGCAACTTTGTTGGTATATTTTTTTCTGTACCTTTTGATATGACCGAATTAAAGCATTTTTCACTACCTAGCTTAGGGTGTCCCTAATAAATCAGTTCTTTTTTTTATTGGGGCGTATAACCACTGCGTCCACTGAGTTGAACTTTTGTGGTATACCCCTGTTTACTATACTAATTCACATCGTTAAGCTAGATCACCATTTGTCAAGTGACCAGCCTAAGACGCGTCTCCCAGTCAGGCAAAGTCTTGTTTATAAAACCCATACCCTTTCCAGGATTCGCCGTCCACATTTCTCCAGGTTGCATATAGCCACTGTCCAGAAATTTAAGTCTGCTCTTGTAACAACAGCATCACAACCGCAAAGCAGATGTTCCGAGGTTTCACGTTCCATGTTACAGAAACGACAGATATCATTCTGAACCTGGCCATATGTTTTTCAAAATGATATCTACTCGAGCAAATGTCCGGTTACTAGGCCAGTATAGGTACAAAGAACTCTCTTAGTGAGCTCCAGAAGCTTTTACTAATTGTAACATTTGGAATTATAAACCTTTTCCTTTGTGGTGACCATCCAATTGGTCATCACCCTTTGCTCTGCCCTTAGACCCCATTTTCTGCCAAATGTTT